>CM053501.1:48263121-48482103 GCA_028627145.1 Eidolon dupreanum | reverse complement strand
TTTTATGCTTTTAAGCAACAAAATAATATTTGGCATCATTTTTAGATTCCAAAAGTAGTCCATCGTGTCTTCAAGGAAGTCCGGGAATAAAAGAAATCAAGGGAAGAGAGGCTACAGAATATTATGAGAGGCCATTGATCTCCTATGAGGCCATCAAGTGTCTTTTCAGAATGTCTGGCTTTCCTCTAATGTACCTGGCTTAGGTCATAGGCACTGTTGTAAAATACTCCAGTTTTCAAATACTGATTCTTTTTTTTCCTGTAGGTTAAGACAATTGAACTTGAAGGAGGCCTCTTGGAAGATCATTTTGAAACTACTGTAAAAATGAGTACATACCTTGTAGCCTACATAGTTTGTGATTTCAAGTTTGTGAGTGGAACAACGTCATCAGGAATTAAGGTGAGACTGAGATCTAATTTTGTACACAGCTCAGAGTAGTGTCCAGGGACAATGAGCTTTTCTTTATTTTCTTAAACTTTTTTCCTTATTATCAAAGTATCATGCTTATTTTACGAACTAACGATAGGTAAAAAATAAAATAGATTACTTGTAATCCTATCACCAAGATATAATTACTAATAATATTAACATATATCTTCTAAATATTTTTCTATGCATGTCAGTATGACAGTATTTAAAGAAATGGTATATACTGTATATATATATACTTTTTACAAAATAATATATCCCTATTTTAACTTAATTTTTACCATAATATATAATAAAAATCAATTGTCACTAAATATTTTCCTATAATATGATATTAATAATTGTACAACACTATACTGCATGGAGGTACCATAAGGATTTTTAATGAGCACCTTATTTTTAGATTTTCACATTGTTTCCAATTGTTTCCTATAAATTTTTTCTTCAGTGAAAAAAGGTATACATAATTTCTAGAGTCTCTATTATTTGAAAAAATTTATAATACCCAATAATTATTTTACAAATTTTTGCAAACTGATCAGTAGAGATATTAAAAATAAAAGTAAAAAAAGAACTCCTTACCTTGAGGAACCAAATGCTCAACATAAAAACATATTCAAATAACCATAAAATAATGCTTATGAAATATAGCTATAAAATGATTACAGTTTATGTACATATTATACCTACAGATATATAGAGATATATTATGAGCAATGTATTTATTTACGTATGTGGCATCTCTGCACATAAGTTTATATGTGCATAGATATAAATGTGTGTGAGAGGTCAGATGACACTTCACTTCGGAGGACAGGTTGCTGTCAGCTTCCTTGGATTCACATCCCAGCTCTACGGTATTTATATGGGTGCCTTGGATGAAGTTAATTAATCTCCATAAAGATAATAGCAGCTACTTCATAAGGTTGTTGAATGAATTAAATTAGAGTTTACGTGTATGCATTTAGCATGGTGCCTGGTAAGCCACCAAAACACGGTGGACATTTACATATCTTTCCTATACAAGTTCTAAATGACATCAGTTAATTCAGAGCATACAAGCAGATCACAAAAGGAAAGTAGCACTAAACTTTAAACCCAAGAAAACCAGAATCTAACTTTATTCTTTCCATGTAATGGCTAGTCACTTTGGAGGAAGTCGATGAACATATTTGGGCATTTTTGAGTAATTATTTAAAGTAAGCTAGATGGGGAAAGGGGTGGATCCAGTAAGTTCTTGAAGATGTCCTTACCTCGTAAAATTACGTTTCATTTGAATTAGTCATGATTTTGGAAAGCTAGTTCTCAAGTGTTAGAGTATATGATAGTGATGAGCTCAGGTAGACTCTCATGACATAATGGGCAATGTAGCTTGAAATTTACAGATTAGCACCTAGAGAATGAATTGTAACAGAAGATGCAGGTCATTTATAATTCTCAAGACTGGCTTTTGCTTTAATACTTTATGAAATTTCTTGAAAAATGCAGTCTGTCTTTCTTTGGGTAAGTTTTGTTAGGAATGGAGTTGTGCCGAGGAGCTATCATTCAAAAACCACTTCTGATGAACATTTCCCAGGTGTCCATCTATGCATCCCCAGACAAGTGGAGTCAAACCCATTACGCTTTGGAAGCATCGTTGAAGCTACTTGATTTTTATGAAAATTACTTCGATATCGACTATCCACTCCCAAAACTGGGTAGGTTAAAACTCCACATCATTGTCTATATGTGATTTAAATGAGCACAGAAGAAGTTCACTTAGCCGCAGAAGCAATGATTTGTACCTCTGAGTTTTTCCTTGAGTGTAGAAAATACAGAATTATGAGAAGACATAATGGATCATTTCTCTATTATCAGGTTTAATATTAAAATAGCTGCATTGCATATTAGATTTGCTTGAATGAATTTTCTAGCATAATTTGTTCTATACTATATTTGTTTATACCAGCAATCTTTATAAAAATTGCTAAAGCTTTACATAAACAGCTGAAAACTGTCCCTTCATTTGTTATCCATAGTGCAATTGAGGTTGGAAGAAAAGATTATATCATAGATTTTTAAAAAAAGATTTGGAGGAAATAGATAATTTGAATATGGTAGTAGTAGATTTTTATTTAAGAAAATACACATAGTCTCTCTTGGTTTTAATTTTCTATCTTAAATATTAAAAGTTGTGATTTTTATAATATTTCATAACACATAAGAACTATGACTTAATTTTATAACTCATATAGATTACTCGTTAGAGCTTCCAATAGTGATAAAACATTTATTATCCTTTGGGATGTTAGGAAATACTCCTATTATATCCTTCGTCCCTTTTTCCACCCCCAACCTCCATGTGAATTTTTTAAGAGAAGGTAAAATGGCCATCAAAAGACATCTCCAGGTGCTTATTTCTATAATGCCTGAGTCTCACTGTATTATTAGAATGCTAGTTCTATATACCCCTTAGCACAGATCTACTAAATTCAGTTTTCCCATAATCCACTGCTGTCCTACATCAAAAGTTGAGGAAAGATCAAATAACAGCCATCGATAATTTCATATTGTTCTTGAAAAATGCAACCTTGAAGATTATATGAAATGTATTTCAAAACTAACTGAAAAGAAGCATGCAGTTTAAGAAAAATAGAGCAGATATAAGCATCTCTAATGGCTATGGGAAATAATCCATAACATAATCATGGGAAATAATCCAAAACATAAAATCATCACTGTATTTAGAAAAGGAGTCATTCCCACATTTGAAATGCTAATGAATATTAATATTTATTGGTGCCAATTTAGTGTTTTATTTTGTTATAAATGTTTGCTTTCACACACTAGAGGTAACTAGTATTAGTTAGTTAATTAGGCAATGCAATTACAAACCAAGTGACTTGGTTGATTTCAAACTTAAAAAAAAATTACCTTTTCTTTCAGTTAAATAGTACTTCTTCCAAAATGTCCTGGCAGAATAAAAGAAAGAATTCCAAAATTAAACATTAGCCAGAAATTTTTTAACCTACCCAAAGTCATTGGCAAAGGATGTACATACACACACACAAACACATACATAGATATAATATAAATTAATATTCATTATACCTGAGTTCTGTAAAGATAATTAAGTTATAATTTATTCACCTAAGACATTGTTAAGAGGTAGAGGAAATATCAATGTTGTTCTGAAATTAAAATCCTATATCTTTCTCTTTTTGTAGAAATGATTTCATTTTGCTTTGATGGATCTCAAACACAATTATTCAATACCTTTTATTTTCAAACTTTTCAGTATGTTTGATATAAAATACAATATTAGTGTTTTTAAATGAATTATTTTCTTAGCAGTAATACACCCATGGTATTTTCAGAATCCAGTACTTAAAAAAAAAGATTAAATGTCAAAAGGTTACTTTAGCTACAATCAAAACTGTATAGATAAAATTTACCATACTTGATATGGGTGCTGATTATTTTTACTGCAACTTCAAGACACCAAGTCAATGTTAAGATATTCTTGATTTTTCAGAAAGTCTATTTATATATACTGAAAGGATCATATGTATTTGAAGAGAAAACAAACCTCAGTTCCGGTGTAGAAGTCATAATGATGAGTGTGATTATTCTTTTTTTTTTAGATCTAGTTGCCATTCCTGACTTTGCGTCTGGAGCCATGGAAAACTGGGGCCTCATCACATATAGGGAGACATCACTGCTCTTTGATCCCAAGACCTCTTCTGCTTCTGATAAACTGTGGGTCACCAGAGTCATAGCCCATGAACTGGCACACCAGGTAATTGGCACTTGTGACATTCTCTTAGTATCAGTCCTAAAGAGCATTATACAGCAGATTGACAATCTTCCTGAAACAACATAAAATCATGTCATTTACCTCTAGAAAGGACCTTAGGGATTATCAAACCCAACATAATATGTTAAGTAGCAGAAGGCTCAAGCTATAGACCATGGGACTCCTAAAGGAATTTTATCCCAAAAGAAGCAGTCATTATAGTCTCTACAACTCTTCAAAGTAAAGCCTTCAGATGTCTTTTAGTAAAGAATAGTATGGACTGTGCATATACATAAAGCACAGAATTGGAAACCCTACAAATAGAGATTTCTACTAAAAATATTTCTCCTTATATCCCCTAGAATGGTGACATTCCAACTTAGGGCAAAATCAACCTCCCTTCAGCTGGAACCTGTGATTATGCAAGTACATAATGAAGTACTTCCAGTCTAAGTATTCACAGGCTGCTGGCCCTGGACACTATACCTAACTCTCTCAACATCAGGGTCCTCATCTATAAAATTAAGTTAATAGTAGTTCCTGGTTCTTGAAACTGTTGTGAGGATTACAGAGAGGTGTCAGTGCCTGTTGTATAGTAGGCTCACTAAGTATTAGTTATTAATGATGGCAACAATAACCATTGCTACTGCTACCATTTCTTGGATGATAAGGTTTCCAAGTGCCATCTATCAACACTGTCTTACATACAAATATGGAACTATAAAACTAGCACTATAGATATCAGAGATGATTTCCACTCTATTTCTGTTCTGAAAATCCCCAGCAACAAAGTGAATTATTAAGGGTCCCAGAAATTCTCTTTCACCATGTAGGTAAATATTATGCCATTGTAGAATCTGGTAATGTCTCTTAATTTTAATTTTTACCTTTACCATTTATCATCACCATAATAATGAGTTCTGTTTTTCTTTTTTGAAACAGTGAACTAAGCACCCAATTACACAGGAGCCATGCTCAGCATTGTACTATAAGAATATATGGGCAGCCTCCTCTGGTTTAGAACTTCCCCACTGGCCCATCTTAGGGGTTTTGATGATTAGTCACTGGTAGATCTAAAGTACTTAACACTGTCAGGGAATCCCTAACCTTTCTACCCAATGTTCGTCTGAAAATTAGAGAGCTCTACCTTGAAAGCTCCATGCTGCTTCTGAGCCTTCCTTTAACAGCCTCTCTTTCACAGAGATGTAGAGTACTGGGCTAGAGCAGCAGGCCACAGTGGTTTTTGCCTTGACTGTTTTGTCTCCATATGACCAGGTCACTTCTCTGTTAAAAACCCTGACAAAGACTCCCAGTGCCAACTGGATTGGTCAAGGGTCCATTAGCAAGGCATGCAAGGTCCCCATGATGAAGCTTCTCTCCACCTCTCCAGCCTCATCTCTTACCATCACCCTAAGCTTTAGCCATCCAGGACTACCTGCCATTTGAACATGCCAGGTTGTGTTGCTCCTCTATGCTTTAACTCCTACTATGTGATCTGCCTAGAGCACACATCACTCACAACATACTTGAGGACCACTTGCAAGTCTCAGGAAATGAATCATTTCCTAACTAATCTATGAACTCTCCAAGCAGAACTGATTCTTTCCTCCTGGACTCCTTTCTGTCCCTTGTACAACCATTGATCATGTCATCAATAGTGCTTTCTTGCATTTATCTGTCTACTGGTTAACCTCCATCATTTGTATTGAGGCAGGAGCTATATTATATGCATATATATTTCTGACATATGGCACAGTGCCAGGAACATGATAGGTTCTCAATAGTCACTGAATGAATGAATGAATGAATAAACTTTTCTTGCTAACTGGAAAAGTGACCAGTACCAGCTCAGCCTGTATTTCTCATTTTTATCACTTCTCAATTTGAGGAAACAGCTTCTGTCTCTTCTCATAGATGCCCTTGGGAAGATTGATGTCCACTTACAAAATAATCTGAGGCTCATCAGAAAAGGAACAGAGCTCAGTTTCTAGAAGCTACAGATATAGCTATTCTGCTCTAAACTGTAACAAGGCTCTTCTGAATCTTATTTTAAGTTTCTTATCCTTCTGGAAATTGCAGTCCTATAATAGATAAACTAAATGCATGGTATTAAGCACATAGGCTAAATAAATTAAATGTAAAAGCACATGAAAAAACAGTAATATTTAAAACTGGTGTTACAGAACCAATATAGGTCACAGGTGAATTTCTATTTAGGTTATTCTTATGCATCCTTTTTATTTTGTTTATTTATATTTAAAATCTCAGACCTTTATTCACTTTAGTGGCCAAGTTAATTCCTGGAAATAAATTAGGGCAGAGATAAACAACAAAATTTGCTCATTAGTAATATTATGTAACAATCTGCATGTCCTGAATGAATTCTTGTGATTCTCTTAAATACCTGCTACTTAATATAAAGAGATAACTTTACCAAGGATATTTTGGTTTATATTTTGCCTCAGATCACCACTATATATCAAGGATGAGCTGAGATTTTACTTATTGTGCAAGAAAGAAAAGACTACCCTATAAAATATTTTTATTTGCTTCCTTAATATTAAATCTATTAGCTAGGAAATCTTTGGAGGATAAAATGGAAGTTGGAGAGTTGAGGGCAATAAGGATACTAAGAAAAGTGAAGCAAGAAAAGTGTGGTGGTGAGACGAGAAGGCCAGAACATCAACAGGAGGAAGCTGTGCAGAGAAAAGTGTAGCAAAGATAGAGGAAAGGCCTTAACTAAAGGAAAGAGTTAGCATCCATTATATTTTTTACTATAGTTAACAATTTTCTATTATTTCAAACTTTCAATAACATCGAGTTTTTACCTCCTAGTGGTTTGGCAACCTGGTTACAATGGAATGGTGGAACGACATTTGGCTCAATGAGGGTTTTGCAACATACATGGAACTTATCTCTGTTAATGCCACATATCCAGAGCTACAATTTGTAAGTTCATGGTTTTGTATGTCATACCATACATACCCTAAAGAATCACCAATTTGCTATTAAAATTTTTAATGAATGCTAAAGAGAAAACAATATAGTATGGTATTTTTGAGCCTGTGATGTTTTGTTTGATGTACGAAACAAACTGTATTAGTTTGCTAGGGCTGACATGACAAAATATCACAGACTGGCTAGCTTAAAAAAACAGAAATTTAGAGGTTTGAAATCAAGGTATTGGTAGACTTGGTTTCTTCTGAGGCCTCTCTCCCGGGCTTACAGATAGCCCTTTTTTTCCTCTCTCTCTCTCTCTCTCTCTGTCTGTCTTTCTCTCTCTTCATGTGGTCTTTCTCTGATGTTTTCGTTTGTCCAAATTTCCTCCTCTTCTTATAAGAGTACCAGCCAGATTGGATTAGCACTCACCCTAACGGCCTCATTTTAATTCAATCCCCTCTTTAAAGGCCTTATCTCCAAATACAGTCATATTCTGATGTGGTGAGGGCTAGGACTTCAACATATAAGTGGCAGGGAGCACACAATTCAGCCCATAACAGAAATCCTTCACCCAAAAATTTGTGAACAGAGAACTCAAATAGCACATGTATACAGCTGTGTATTGAGAGCAAGAGGAAAGAACGTCACTGGCCCCATACAATGATGTAGAACAAGACAATGCCCATGTCTATAGGTCCTGTGCAGAATTTAAGCATGATTGGGGGCACACTCCTTTTGGAGTTCCAAAGAACCTATTTATTTCCCCAAAATGTGTGGAATGATATCTTCAAACATGCTTTTTTTTCATAGGCATAAGTAGGTCAGAACACCACCTAGCAAGGTGGTTAGTACAGGTTAATTAGCTCTTTGAGGTAGGCATTGGTCAGTACAGAATAAACAGACATGGATTTAAAGTCACTGTCTTCTTATTTGCTCTGTGTTAAATTTGTGTTTTAATCTCAAAGCTTCATATAGTCTCTCTAGTAAAAGGCATGTAATGTGTCTATCTCACATGCAGGGTATTGAAAGGCTGGTAGATGATGGATGTAAGGTCCTGGCATATAGCAAGTATTCACCAAATGAGAACCATTAGTTTTAGTTCTGCATCCAAGGCTTGGTACATGGTAGACATTCATGCAGTGTCTAAGGGAATGTGGATTTATACCATTATGAAGGAGAGAATTGGTGAAAGGGGAATATATAAAGGGAAAGAAACTTATAATCAATTGTAAGAAATATTGATTGAATACTTCTCAGAATATTAGAAGGAGATTTGACTTTGGGTAGTGAATACATGATGCAATATACAGGTGATGTATTATAGAATTGTATACTTGAAGCTATATAATTTTATTAACCAATGGCATCCCAATAAATTTAATAAAATTAAATATATATATATATGTATATATATATACATATATATATATATATCTTATTAAACCTAGCATGTTTTCTATTGTTTTAAGAGTGTCAAATTGAAATTGAAAAAAATAATTCTTCTCCTCTGTTTAGGATGACTACTTTTTGGATGTGCGTTTTAAAGTAATTGAAAGAGATTCATTAAATTCATCCCATCCTATCTCCAATCAAGCAGAAACTCCTACTCAGATACAGGAAATGTTTGATGCAATTTCCTACAACAAGGTAGTAAATACTGTGGGCAGTGGAAGCTCTGCTTTCAGTAGAAATATAAGGAGGTCCATAAAATCAACAAGTTAAGTTTTTGCTGCCAGGTTACTGCCTCCCGTTTCACTTTTTATTTTATTTGTTACTTATTTTTCAGACATTATACATGTTTTATAAAATTAAGGTTTCCTGTAAAAACATATCATACTCTCTTTTCCTTTATATTTTTCTTTTTTTTTTTCTTTTTTTTTTAGGGAGCTTGTATTTTGAGTATGCTTAAGGATTTCCTGAATGGGGAGAAATTTCAGAAAGGAATTATTCACTACTTAAAGAAGTTCAGCTATAGAAATGCTAAGAATGACGATTTGTGGAGCAGTCTGTCAAATGTAAGTCATGTGTTGCGTTACGATAGACTGTTGTTAAGCTTATAAGGTGACAGGCTAATTATGAATATTTATAAATTGTTATATTGTCAGTCAACAAATATTTATTCCATTGTCTCACTGCCAGGATCCATGGAAGGCAGCACCTTCCTTTTTCCTCTTGCACCATGATAAAACAGGACGCCACACTGGGTTAGCCATAGGGGTTTGATACTTGATCTCCCTCTATTTGGTTTTCCTTGCATGATAAACTGTACACTTTATCTTCCCATTTTCCAGAATTTGTAATGACTTCGTAACTCCTAATACCTAATTACATAACACCTAATCTGCCCAAATTTTAAGGGTGAACTCTACTTGCTCAAATTTATTTCCCAGCATGTATTCTATACTGAGTGAGACACACCTTCACAGGAAGAAATCCTTCCCAATGCCTGTCATCATACCTTTGCTTCTAGTGATCTCACTACCTGAAATGCCCTTTCTTATTTCCAACAATTCAAATGCTATCTATCTTTTGAGATCTAGCTGAGATTTCATCTCCTCTTCACAGACTGCTTCAGCCCTTATTGGTTTGCTTTTCTTCTAAATAACTAGAAATGCATTTATGAATCTGTTCCACACAGTGACATTTTCTTTAATTAGCTTATATGGGTCCAATAGCAATGAGATAATAATAATAATAATAATAATAATAATAATAATAATAATATTTGCTTAAGAGCAAGAATCATGCCTATTCTTTCTTTTTAATGCCATTGAACTAGCATACTATTGATACTATAGTCAATAACTGTGATTAATAAACAGTTAATGACTGATTAAAGAATACACAGTAACTTTGTCATTGGGATTTATGTAGTATAATAGGTGAGACAAAGCAGAAAACATACAGAAAACTCAGATAAGATGATTCTAATAATTATTAAAATACTCTTGAGGGAGGGGGTAGAGGGGAGGTATGTGGGTAAAAGGGGCCAAATACGTGGTGACAGAAAGACATCTAACTATGAGTGGTGAAGATACAATGCAATATATATATGTACCTTACTGTTAAATTGTGTACCTGAAATTTACTGGATTTTGTTACCCAATGCCACAATAAATAAACAAACAAACAAACAAACAAATAAAAAAGATAGAATCCCTTTATACACTAAAAAGATATGAGATGGCTCATATCTTTTACTCACATTTCTTGAAAATCATAAAAGGGATCGAAATACAGAGTCCTTAGTAATATTTATAAAAATGCTCTTTATCCATTTCCATCACCTCCTGCAGAAGATCCAGATGCTCACTCTCTACAAGTCCTCCTAAACTTCCCAACAGCCTCACATTGCTTTTCTCTCTCATCCCTTTTTTTTCCTCTCTCCTTTGCTATTCATGTATGTGTGAGCGTGTGCGTGTGCGTGTGCGTGTGCGTGCGTGTGTGTGTGTGTGTTTAAACATCAACTTGGCCTTTCTTCAACAAGGAAGAAACTGTCTCTGGTGTATATAGTGGGTGTGTGTATAGGGGGGAGGGTTAAAGGAGAAATTTGGCCAACAATAAGAGGATTTTTTTTAGGCCAGCTGTGAACAGTTCTATGTTAATTTTTGTCACATTGTACTTATAACCACCAAGAAAATAAGGCAGGCATTCTTATCCCATTTTTACAGATGGAAAAATAATACTAAAGTAGAGATTTGCTCAAGATCATATATTACGTGAGTGATGGAGTCAATACTTGAGTCTTCTAACTCTAAATCCAGTATTCATTTTTTCAATTACATCACAGCTTCTTCCTAGTTATCAGGAAAGTCTCCTATCTAACCTTCCCTTAAAGGTCCTAAATTCTAGTTGACCCCCTTCTGATAGCAAATGAAACTGGTATGAACATGATAAATTTCTGAAAATATCTTACTCAGCATTGTGTCATATATGCTAATTCTAATACACGTCAATAGCACTTGGAAATCAGGAAATTCATGTCCATAAAGTCATCTAATAGCACTTGAAAGTCTTAGGCAGTGTCTATGTCATTTTTTCATCTACAGTTCCCCTTAGAGCATTAACTCCTGGTTATTCAAGTGTTGATTGCCAACTTGGTTCTTAGGTCTCATGCCAATTCTGAATTCAAAATTTATTGTTCATTCATTATATGTTACTGTGGTAGTCACTGGGAATAGCTAGGTAAGCAAAGGTGTTTCCCCCACTGTCAAGTTGTTTATGATATGATAGGAGAAAGTTAATACTAGATACAGTTGCCCATAGGGGCATGAGTAACATGCACAATAAAAGAATAAAGTAGGACCTTTCCCAGGGGAAAGGAAATAAATGAAAGGAAAATAAAACAAATTGATTCATCTCTAAAACAGTTATTCCACCATATTGAACTTCTTTAGCAAATTTTAAATGTATGTATATAAATATTAACTTCATCTAGACAGGATAAGGAGCACAGTAATTCATGAAGTAACTTTTGTGTATTTCCTGTGTGTCACTGCAAAGATGCCTTTTTTTTCATTTCATGAATTGCTATGCTCATTAACACATCTAGATAAATTAAATTTTTATATAACTATGCTAATAAATATCTGTATTCATGTCTAATATGCACATTCATCCAACTATCAATGCCCAAATAGCAGTACTCTTTTTCTTGTTTTATAGGGTTGTTTAGAAGATGATTTTACATCTGGTGGATTTTGTTATTCTGATTCCAAGATGACAAGCAACACAGTAAGTATAAAGAGGCCCATAGAGTGGAAGAGATCTGGCCTATCACCTGACCCAAGTGTATAGAGTAGCCCAGCTGTCCTTTTAAATAACTGGAGAGGAAGAGAGACTCCACAATTTTCTTTGAAACAATGTTGACTGAAGGAGGAATGTTTGGGCCATTTAGGGGGATGATGCTGCTGTTACTACTATATTTTTGTTATAATTCAGCTTTCCCACAAAGCCTGCTGCTAACTAAAAATATTTCAGTGCCAAATTCCCCTGAGTGATTACTGCTGCACTGGCATCCTCTAGGCTCTGAAAAATGTCAAACCAAATATGTTGTTAGTTTTGGAAATAGAGTAAATGGCTTTCTTCAGGCCCTGTCTTTTTGTTTACTTCTGTGAAGTTTGTTTAGCACTTTAGGAGAGAGAAAAGAAGGTCATCAAGAAAAAAAATCTTTTTTTAAAGAGTACCAGTAATCGCATAAATTATGGTTTCTAAAGGAAAATTCAGCATCATCCAGTGATCAGAAATTCATACTAGAAGCTAGGAAGCTAGAGGTTTTGTTCGTTCAAAATATCTCTATTGATATAATATTGTTCTCTTGGAATATTTAAAGCTTCCCTCTAAAGACAGATATTTCTCTCCTCAGTCACCCTCCAGGATTCCACCATTATTAAAATGGGGAGGTATTTTTTTCTCTTTGTTTTGAAAGGGAGCAGGCTGGAGGGTCCAGCCTGCATCCACCCCTCCTCCTGCCCCTGCCTTGTTTCTGGCATCCCAGGAGATCTAAGTGTATCACCTCCCCTTGTTTTCTCTCCTCTGCCTCCAGTTAACCACAGTCACTTGTCATTTTAGCTCACCTTTCCAGGGGAAAATGTGGAGGCCAAAAAGATGATGACTACGTGGACTCTGCAGAAAGGAATCCCTCTGGTAGTGGTTAGCCAAGAGGGGCGTTCACTCAGACTGCGACAGGAGCGCTTCCTGAGCGGGGTGTCCAGAGAGGACCCTGGCTGGAGGGCCCTGCAGGAAAGGTGGCTGCTTTTCTTCTGTTGCTGTAGTTAACCTCATCTCGGTTTGCTTGTTACTGCATTAGCTTTCTTTCAGCTTCTCTGGCAACTGTGGGTTGCTATTTCTCTATACAGGAATCAAAGCCTGAATCAGACTTGATAACAGGTTTCAAGAGCTTCAGATGATCCAGACTGTGTTGCTCCATGGCTGCGTTCTTAGTAATTCTGCATCAACCTTTAGAACCTCGGTTCTGATGCAGAGGGTGGTTGGTTCTATATCTATTATGCTATCCCCAGACTCTTCTCAATACTAGATTTCTAGACTCTAATAAATTGTGTAACTGGCCTATACCTAGGAAGTGTTATGACAGCTGTATATATTATCAAAAGAGAAAAGATATTCCCTATGTGATAAATTGGATTCTAAGACCTCCTGTTGCCTTTTGTTTTTCAGTAATAGACTATAAACGTAATCTCTTAAAACGTGATCTTCTCGGTAATAATAAAAGCAAATCCAATTAACCACACTGTTGCCTTGTTCACCAGCCTATCCTGAGGAAACTTAGAGGCTTTACTAAAACCAAGAAACATAACACTATTTACATTGCTCTGTTCTTTTAGCCCTATTAATAAGATGAATTAGGTTAATTTCTTTTTTCTTTTTTCTTTTCTTTTTTTTTTTGAATTAAGTTAATTTCAAATGAAATAATCCAAGTGAATCTGTACTGGCTCTTATGATTATTATTTATTTTTCTCTAAGGATCTAGGTGTCTAATAACGAGTCTAGAATTTTTCTGAGAATCAGAAGCAAATTCAAGGTCTTTGACACATAAAATATACACATAGAAAGAGGATGTTTTCTCTTTCTGTTTCATCAGTTACCTATTTCCAATTGAACAGCAACTCTCATGCCACTTCCCTATGTGAGGTACATCTTGCCAATTTTTCATGTCCTGAAACCTGAACCTCAGAGAGCTTAGACAATTTGTAGCTTGGCAACACTGCCTGGAAAATGTAACGTTTGATTCATTATTGGGAAAACAGGACTCATAGTTTTGTAACTTATCAAAATGTCATGAGAGGGTTCGATAGTGTGGGTGGCCCAGAATAACAAAGATCTGTAATGATCTATGTTTTCCTCTATTTAAGGCAGCTTTTAGAGTACTATTATAAAATGATTATTCCCTGATTCATGCCTATCCAAACTAATGAAATACTACTCACCCTTTTTTAAAATTCCCAGATATGTTTATCTGGAAAAATCCCATTCCTTCTAAATCCAAAATCTACCCAGGAATCTCAGTCCATTAAGTCTTGGCAATATCTATTGTCTATTTTTACCTCTTTGTATAAGTATTTCAATTGCTTTGTTAATTATCTGTATTCCGTGAGTTAGCAGGTAGATGATCTTTTCTGATCCTTTACTAGATGGAGTCTGTTTACATTTTTTTCTTTCATTCTTTTACATTTTTTGAGAAATAATGGGAATATCTTCCATTACTCTTCTTTCCTTTTTACACCTGTCGGTATTTTCAAGCACATGATTTTACATGTGCAGGATTACTATAGCTAATATGGCTTGATATGATAGAGGAAATAAATTCTAGAAGGTGCTAGAAAGTTAGTCAGAAAAAATAACCAATTTCTGATATTTACCATAATAGGGCCAATGAGAAGTAACTGAGGCCTTTTGCTCCAATCTATTTTGCTTCTTTGCTCTCTGGACTGGGCTGACCTGCAAATCCTGGACTTGGCATTGTTGACCACTTACTCACAATCATTTAACAGCTGAGCAGTTGGATGTGGGTAGCTTTGTTGAACAAAAAAAATACTAGAATAAGATCTATACCTATTAGGCTTTTTTTTTTTCCCTATAGTTTTCATTCAGCTATTTGAATTAGTATCAGGCTATCAGAGTGTTTGGAAATGTGAAAGGAAGATTGAATTTTTTCTCCTAAAGAAAACAGTCAACAAAACTTATTGTGATATGAGATTTAGACAATGAGTGGCACAGGTAGTTATGACAGAGTTCAACTAGGTACTTATTGCTGTACCTTCATAATCATCATGGAAGAATTTTTGCATACCCAAGGATCTGCTAGTCTTGGCCTATAAAATTTAGAAGGCCATTGCTAACATAAAGGATGGATGATTAGGTGCCTTTTGCAGTTTGTCTGAGTCTTACAATGTAAAAATTGAAATGGCCATTCATTTAATTTATCACGGTCTTTACTTTCTAACATAGGTACCTTTGGCACATCCCATTGACCTACTCCACAAGTTCCTCTAATGCGGTTCACAGACATTTTCTAAAATCAAAGACAGGTAATGAACTAATTGGCTGAACAGGTGTTTCAATTCTGAAATTAAATATGTTCTTTTGTTAATAATGGCATAGAAACTAACAGTTTTGGAGATGTTCTTGGTGTGTATGTTGATAACGAAATGCTTATGCCAATTTCATTCTCTTAGATACACTGGATTTACCTGAAAAGACCAGCTGGGTTAAATTCAATGTGGACTCAAATGGATACTACATCGTTCACTATGAGGGTCATGGATGGGACCAACTCATTACACAGCTGAATCAGAACCACACGCTTTTCAGACCTAAGGACAGAATAGGTCTGATTCATGATGCATTTCAGCTAGTAAGGTAATGTAAGCTTTCATCTGACTTCATAGGAAATAACGAGATATGCTAGATTTCAAAATCAAACATTCAGTCTTGATCATTTATATGATATGGATCTGAATGGAGGTGAAATACTGGCCACTTGACCAAAGCCTACCCACTGATAGAGTTATTTTGACCCATGCAGTGTTTAAAAATTTAATCCAACATTTTTAGATGTAAAGAATTTCATATAAAAATTATGACTTCTGGAATCTCTTTTAAAACAAGAAGATTTGGCAACTGTGAGTCTTTATTCTCACAGGGCAACCATAGAGGAGAGTGCAGTGGGAAGATCCCCCTTAGGCCAGGCTTGCACGCTCCCATGCACTAAATTCTCAGACAGTACATGTGAGTGGCTTGATTTTCTCACTTGGGGTGGAACATCTAGGAAGTTAAGCTTTTGACTTCAGATTTAAAATTCTTTTATGCTAGTAGCTTGCTGTTTTGCCAAATACCTATATAATCTGCTGAACAATGACAACAAAAAAAAGTATAAATACAGTCTGGACTTTTACAATTTTAAGTGTGTTGTTAGCCTAGTACATAGTCCCTTCATTACTTTGCTCGCATTGGAGAAATAAATTTGAAATTGTTAGGGATATGAAGGAAGAATTTACTGCTTATGTTTATTCCTCTTTAGACCTTCCTAGAAAGACAAAGTGTTTTCTTTTCTTTCCCATTTATCATCAACAGAATAATATGTAGAATAAATCAGATCGCAAGATCGCCAATGGGGGAAAAAATGGGATCAGGTAGAATATTGTGCATCATAAGCTTTTTCTATTCTGAAAATTACTGTAATGCACTCACTTTATTCAGCGTGACATATTATTTCTTTTCAGATACTTATTTAGGTCAACTTGAGTCAAAGTAACCAGCAGAACATCTCTCAGGCAAAACTTCACCCTTCAACTGAATTTCCTATCTAGAAGAGGGAAAGGTTTGAGTGTTTAATTCTCAGCCCCACAGGTCTCAGGAACATCATGGCATCATAGCACACTAGAAGATAGAATTAGAAAAACACCATCCTACATCTGAGTAGATGCATGATAGACTAGCTAAGAAGTAGGCCACTATTACTTAAAGGTTTGCTCAAAGAAGGCACTCACAGATTTCAGAGAAGGTAAATTAAAAATTTAAGACTAGGAAGAATGAAGAATATTGATAACTCGACAAATGAAAGCCAATATTTCAAGTAGTTGCAATGTCTTTTTTTTCTGTTTCAAGCCTATAAAATTCTGGGCAGCCTAACTAGCTGAAGGAACCCTACAGTTACTGATGCATTAGTGGAAAAACAATGATCTTCACTAGAGGGATTGGTTAATAAAGTTAATTAAGAGTATAAATTTTGGTTTAAAATAGATGAATTCAAGTATTACCTCTTCATTTATTGTTTGACCTTGGGAAAGTTATTTAACCATTTAAGCCTAAAGTTTCTAATCTTTAAAACTCCAGTTTTAAATAATAATGTCTATCACCTAGGTTTGTTCTAGGGTTGATAAGATAAGGCAGATAAAGCACTTAACGTAGTACCTGCTCAATATCAGCAGTTAGCATTATTAGTATTATCTAATATAAACAGTTTTAAAGATGATGTGTAGGGAGAGGAAGAGATTAGGTAGTTTGTTCAAGGTCACACAGCTAGTGAGTGGTAGAGCTAGTATTTAAACCAAATGGTCTAGCTATAATAAACTTCTATCATTGTTCTCTATATCATAGTTAACATTGAGAATATTAAAACTCTAAGATATGCACAAACCATCAACATTTGTTTTATACTTCAGTGCAGGAAGGCTGACCCTAGACAAAGCTCTAGACCTGACTCACTATCTCCAACATGAAACAAGCGTCCTTGCACTTCTCAAAGGTCTGGAGTACTTAGAATCATTTTACCACATGATGGACAGAAGGAATATTTCAGATGTCACTGAAAACCTCAAGGTTTGTGTTACTTTCAGAAAATTCATTAAGTAAATACAGAGTCTGGAGAATTGGTGAAATTTGGTCTATTTTGTGTAGGACTCTTGGGGTTAAATATTTGAAAAGCTGAGGAGACTGACTGATGGCATAGTTAACACTGCAGTACCTAATGACTGGACACCCCTTGTTTCTTGTCATCATCACCTTAAGAGCCCCACCGGGATCATGAGTGAAACATTTCTTCTAAAGTGATTTTATCTTACATCAATTGATAGCCCCTCTCAGGAAACTAAATTATATTTTTAATGGAGAAACTAACTCTGTTTTTTAAACATGGTGAGTTGGGGCCAGAAACAGAGAAGACATATAATGATAAGTAGTTCTATGTTTTAGGAAATGTTCATACAGATAGTTTGGAGTTGAGCCTTTGGCTGGGTATGTAAAGGCTGTGTTAAGAACTAAATTTAGCCTCTATATAAACCACCTTGTGCTTTCTGCAGCATTACCTTCTCCGATATTTTAAGCCAGTGATTGACACGCAAAGCTGGAGTGACGAGGGCTCTATTTGGGACAGGATGCTCCGCTCAGCCCTCTTGAAGTTGACCTGTCACCTGAACCATGCTCCTTGTATCCGGAAGGCAACTGAACTCTTCTCTCAGTGGACAGAATCCAGTGGAAAATTAAAGTAGATCTAGACTTCTGTCCTATTCTTCTTTCTTTTTATTTTAATGTAAAAGTTTTGATCACACAGGACATTAGAGCTGAAACCTTTTAGAGAGGATAGAAAAAAAAAATGCTGGGAATTACATACCCTGTTTCATGCTCTTGCATAGTAAGTGCTCAATAGATTTTGTGAGAAGTGAGGTTTAAGTCCCTATAGGGGAAAGTTAAATAAATATTGACATGGTAACAGAAAGATAGCCAGGGGTGGAAGTAGAAGGCACCCATCTCCAAAAATAGTATCTTTTAAAAATAAAAAGTGGTGTAAAATGTACATATGATTAAAATACTAGTGATCATCTGATGAAACTTACAAAAAACAAAAAAGGGGGGCTGCCTTTTTAAAAAATGTGTGCACTTCCTCATTAATCACTACCACAGGCAAAGCCTTGGCCTCAAGTTACAACTTTGATGGGCCATCTAAAGGATGTACATGGTGGCAAAAGTGATTCTGTGGCTAGTACAATCAGAAAGATGCCCAGTGATCAAATGGATTATATTGCAGTTCAGTTTAGCGGCTACAACCCACAGGCACAATCATTTCAAAGTAAGCCTTGATTTCTGTCCAACACATGATTTTATATTGTTATTGTTAAAACTCTGACTCTAGAGTTAGATGTTTTGAGAAATCAAATCTGTATGTAAGTTCAGGAACATTTATTTTTTTAAATCGAAGGAAAACAATTAACAACTTTAGTATATCATGTAATGAAATGGTATCAATTTTTCCTGTGCAAAATCTCTATGATATGCTGTCATAATTTCTCTCCACATAACTAAATCTAAGTGAGCTTTTTGAAATCTTTTTTTGAATTCTTCCTTTAAAAAAAGCAATTCCTATTTTTTTCTTTTTGGACTTTTCTGCTCTTTGGGATTTAAGCCTAAAATCACTTTTAGAAAAAATATCTTTTAGGTCTATTTTTCTCTTCTTTTGTTCATGTTTGAATGCATTATATGAGTAAGGCTAAAATGTAAACATCCTGCTGCTTCATAACACAATAGACTACTATTCTGTCTTTATGCTGGTTATAAGAGGGATGATCTTATGCACAATAGATATGATGGTTCGACATGTTGAATAATATGCTATGGCTATGAAAATATTCTGGGTAAAGCTCATTTATGCTCATAATCAAAAATACATAATTAAATATCGTAGGGTGTTTTTCCTAAATTTCAGGATCATTAGTTTTAATCCTAATGAAGAATTTCCTTACATAGATTAATTGATTAATTAATCTATGAATGAATTCACTCATTCATTCATGAATTCAAAATATAATTCTTTGCATGGCACCTATGTGCCAGACACTGCTGTGAGTGCTAACGATAAAACAGTGAACGAAACAACTATGTTTCCTACCTATAAGGAACTTAAAATATATTCATTACCAATTTTTATAAATTTATACAGTAAAACACACTAAATCAAAACAATGTGGATTATAATTTAATTGCTTAATCTTTGCTTTATTATTCAAATGGAACCTGGAATATTTAAGTACATATAGTATGTGTAGTGGAAATAGCACAAACATTAGAATCACAGGTTTAAATCCCGTCTCCAAAATGGCTACTTATATCACCTCACAGCATGTTACTTAACCTTTCTGAGCTTTGTTTCCACTTTTTAAAAATTAGGATAGCACCTATCTCACTGGGTAGCTTTGACAGATAAAATATATAGAGACTAGTGCAATCCCTACCATATGATCAATGCACAACAACTGCAAATTTCCTGCCCCATCCCCATTTTTCCATGTTGTTTTTCCATGCCATCAATATGAATATTGGTTATTATTGATCTAATGATAATTGGGATTAAAAAGCATAGGACAAATTAGAACCAAAACTAGTTAATATCCCATAGGACAATAAAAAACAAATATTGTGGTATTTTCTTTAGGTGGACAGAAAATAATATTATTACATCTGACAACTTTTACAGAATTGTAAAATGACTGAATGCTAATCAGTTGTGCTGAATTACAATTCTCTAGACCTAGAGAGTCAGATGAACTTCAGACAAGCCTGTTAGAATATACTCTTAATGTGACTTGAAAGCAGCAAGTAATCATCTTTAAAAATTATACAGCACCAATATAGGTTTTTAATGATAGAATTCTGAGTAAACCAGAGCTTTTAAATTTTAGAAATCATCTCTTTTAGTTATTGATTCCATCAACTTTCTATATTCATCTCTGAGTAGGTTAAAATTTTATAATTATTCTCCTTGCTAACATTTTATCATCAGTAAGAACAAAACACAAAAAATTTACAAAGGAAAGTTACATAAAATAATTTTATAAAAGTTTGGCAGAAACAAGGTTTAATATGCAAGGTAGTGGAAATTAGGTGTGATTCTGTTACAGCAATTTAAAATTGTAATAAGAAATAAGAGAGTTTCTTCTTTCACATAACTTTTTTCTTTACTTTTGTGCTTAATATCACAGTATCCCAACAGATGTTTTAAAGATTGTGTATTCCGTGGGTGCTCAGACAACAGCAGGATGGAATTACCTTTTAGAGCAATATGAACTGTCGATGTCAGGTGCTGAGAAAAACAAAATTCTGTATGCATTGTCAACGAGCAAACATCAGGAAAAGTTAATGAAGTGAGTGCATTAATTTAATTGTTAAAAGTAAACTGACACAAATTCAGTGAAATCACTAAAATTTTAGCCACCAATTACAAAGGCGTATAACTGAATCAGGATTTGAATTGCACCTACGTTACTGTCAAAAAATACATATGTTGGCAAAATACACATAGTGAAAACAGATATTTCTTAGTTCTTAATCATGTGACTGATATTAAACAAATGGCTAAGCTTCATTTTCAGATGCTTGGAGGAAAATTATTGTAAAAATACATTCTCATATATAAGATGCTATGTAATCTTATCAAAGTTCTTTAAAATAATAAGTAAATAAAATTACTGCTAAAAAAAAGGTAAAAGTTTAACTAGAACATTCAAAATGTTAGCCAGGAGAATTTATTACTGTTTTTGGTAAATTATGCTTTCATCATGCCTCTTCCTTTTCTATTCTTTTAATATATTGGTAGCCCGAGTTATTTTCATTACATAACACAATGCCATGAAAAATCATGTGGTTTTTATTTCTTCAGATTAATTGAACTAGGAATGGAAGGAAAGGTTATCAAGACACAGGACTTGGCAATTCTTCTTCATGCAATTGCCAGAAATCTACAGGGGCAGCACCTGGCCTGGAATTTTGTAAGAGAAAACTGGACCCATCTCCTTAAAAAGTTGGTATTCACTTATGTCCAATGTGTGTTCTTCCACCCAGCTGTCTCACTTGCTTAAAACTAATCGTAATCAAGTGTCCCCCAAAGCGTATAAATACCATTTCACCCAAATGTTGCGACAAAGTCTGTCGATTTTAAAACTCATTAGCACTAGTTACTCTGTCTAGGTGTAAGGGAGAGGAATGAGAAGAAGGAGATGGGAAGCAGATTTCTCAGCCCAGGAAAAGAGTTGCTGGGAGCAAGTACTAGTTGAGCTAAATCCAGTCATCAGTTCCATCCCCCTCACTTCTGGCTCTCTCACCAGTACAGGGGAATTCAACGAACCCACATACACTGATCAAACATATTTGACTTGCTTTATTAATGCAGTTTTGTTCGGGGGAGGAAACTTTAGGAATTTTGATGAGAGCTAATTCCCACCCCCAGTTATCCTGTGGAGATGGCATAGTGGGGAGCTTAGAGCAGCTGAAGGAATTCCCATCAGAAGTGCTTTGGGAGCTCTTCTCCAGAATTGGATTGGTTCTGACTCTGTTCTGAAGTTTCAACTTTTGAGAAAACTGGAGCTCACTCTAGTACACTCCTGGGCCTAAAATTTTCCCAGAAAGAAGCAATAATAATTAGATTTCATTGGAACGTACAGGATGGCATTGCTTTCTCTCCCTGCTAAGATGTTCAGTAATTCCCTCAACTAAATCTGAAATGTCACTTATGAACTACCTCTATATGGAAAATAACCTGAATGAGAGAGTCATGCAGTTTGCTGTTTATTTTAGTGTCAGTTAGCATCTCTGATGTCAGTCATCCACAGTTCCTCCTTTCATTTCTTAGCCATAAAGAACTCAAAGTCCTCACAGACAACTTTGTGTAATCGAAAAGCACCAAGACTTTCAAGGGGTTGGCTCCCATATGAGATCAAACAATTAGAAACTGCTGCTTTTTTTTTAAACGTGTTTCCTTAAAGACCCTACAGGAACCATTGGTTTGATTGTTTGAATGACTGTCAGTTCCCTTCTTAATTGATCAGACTTTTTCTGCAATGCTTTAGATTTCCCTTGTAACTGGAAATTGTCCTCCTACCTGACCATGTGCATAGCCTAGACTTGGACATAGCCTAGACATTTCTTAGATGTATCTGTGCTCTGCTTTTCAATATGAATCCCTCTGACCTATGGCACAAAGTCTCTATATAAGACTCTGAGGTGAAGAATGCAGTCTGTGGCTGTGAATGAGAGTTTAACTAAGTAACATGGCCCTATAAATACAGTGCTTAAACACAGTGGGATAGAGAAGTGTGTGACGATATATTCAAGTGCAAAAAGAAAACATTACCACCTATATTATTTCTTGTCTTATGCTATTTAAATTTTCTTTTTTACCTACAATATAATACATATATAATTTATAAATAAAAATGTATTTTGGGAAGTTGTTGATCAAAACATCTTACTAGTGGGGTACATAATCAAACAAGTGTGGAGAATGCTGCTTTAAACATAAATAAAATTTAAATATAAACATTGCTGAGTAGTCATATTTTTAAAAGTCATATTTTAAAAGAGCTTTATCTACATTTTTATCTTATGGTCAAATTTCATTAGTTTCATAGCTTTGAGATTTTACCAGATGAATATGAGTTATTTTATGGTACTTAATGCTATCTATTATAATGTACAAGCTTATCTTATAATTAATGTTACATATTTTTAAAATATATGATATAATAAAAACATAAGGCCAGTTTTCCTATTACTTAAATCTTTTTAATTTTCAGATTTGATTTGGACTCATTTGACATGAGAATCATCATTTCTGGCACAACATCTCATTTTTCTTCCAAGGATGAGTTACAAGAGGTTTGTGACTCTCTAGTGATAACAATTCGAGAATAAATGTTCAAGCGGCAGAATTGAATGGGAACTTAGATGTGATCTCATTTGAAGTTTTCATTTTATTAAAAGAAAATAAGTTGTTTGTCCAATGTCGCATAGCAAGTAAACAGAAGGCAAAGGACTAGACTATTCTTAAAATACATGTTCATAGCATTCATAATGAAAATTACCCTTGTGAGATGGTTCTTTTGTGTTATTTTGTTCATACTGTAGCATCATGAGTTATAATGAAGTTCAGTTCATAAAGGTTTTTAACAAAATTACTGTTATTGGTAATTCTACTTTTTTTTAAGGCATTCTAGTGTTTTACATCTTCTTTCCACAATAAATTTTGATTTTACCCTTTAAGCGAATTCAGAATTCTAAGACTTAAATCTGGCTCACTACTTACTCTATGATTGGGCTTAACCACAAATACTTTACCCATAGTGTGCTCACTTGTAAGATTAAGATTTATTATTCCTGTTTTACTTTATTTATTATTTGAAGATAAAGTAGTAATTATGCAAAAAAAAATAGAGGAGAAGAAAAATATAACTTTTTAGAGGTTGGTAGAGAAATGCTTGCACCTGTGTTTGTATAATTTGCAAGCTGCTTTGGAACCCTTTAGAAGAGAAACTGTTTTATGAACCACATCAGTAATTATTTTCTTGCTTATTTTTCAGGTGAAACTGTTCTTTGAATCTCTTAAGGCCCAAGGATTACATTTAGATATTTTCCAAATTGTTCTGGAAACCATAACCAAAAATATTAAATGGATGGAGAAAAATCTTCCCACACTGAGGACTTGGCTACAGGTTAAGATTTAAATGGTGGGTAGAAAGAGCACATCAGATGTGGGCTACCACTGTATGAAATTGGCAAAGCTCAAGTCAGCGTTACAGATATTTTGTCTAACCAATAAGAAGCCTCAAGAAATCATCCAGTGCAGCTGCCTGCTCTAAGCTGTGGTCTCTAGTTGACCAATGTGTGATGCTGGGGGTGGGGTAAGACCAGTTCGTTATCCTATCTAAAGTAAACTTTCTGAATAATGGGGATATGTGGAGATACAGATGTAAACATAGAGATATAGCTGTAATCGTTTAGCCCCAACACAGACTATCTGCATTGTCTCATATTGTGACATTCCTTTGTTATGTTGCTGATTTTTAACCTTGCTTAGTATCCTGGTGTTTGCCCAGCCAGTTTTACCTCCAAGGAAACATAGCCAATTCATTAAAAAAAAAAAAAAAAAGCTTTCATTTGCATCCTGCCATCTTACTCTCCCTCCTTCTTCAGCTCAGCCTGAATAGTTTAATTATTACCATTCATGGAAAATCTGAATTAAATATGAAGCATAAGAATTAGGAAAATAGGCACTTTGTCACCAAATCTCAGATTATTAAAAACTATATGTCAGGGTTTATCAAGGAGACCAAAAGGGCCTCTTGTCATGAGACTCACATTCATGAAGAGCCTCGAAGATAGCCTTTTGAGGTCATCTCCAAATGAAGTAAAATCTGCAGTTATGGAGGTACAGGAAGTGTATTGTGCTTATTAGCGTGGTATTTCAAAAGCTTTGTGGTGGATGCCACACTTTAATCCACACACTACTGCATTTTTAATAAATCTTTTGAGAGTTGTAAAATTAGATTATACTGTGATATTTTGGGTTACATGATGGTTTAAGGTAAATATTTTAATGTATTACATTTTGTTACCCAGTTTTAGCATTTCCTCATATTTTAAGAGAAACTCTTGATCTCTGAAATGCTTTTTTTGATGTTTCTCTTAATTGTTTAATGAGGTATTTGGAATAAAGAAAACATACTTTTAAATACAGGTAGTAAATTTAATAAATTCATAACCCCACATATGAATCAGTATGAAAGTGTAGTTAAGTTCTAGATAGATTTGAGTCAATATGTAAATGATTGATTTATCTGGTTGTTAAGGGAAGCTAGGGATGTTGGAGCAGGGGTGACGTGAGGGTGTTATCCATCCCTTTTGGAGCGATATCATGAAAGTCTATAGACCTTTCTCAGTCAGAGACAGAATACAGTTTGGATGGATATTGGCCATGGCCCAACATACATTTTGTTAAGTTTGTTTTCAAATCACTTCTTGGAATCTTTGAAGCATCTTTGGCTTTAGATTTGACCTGGTCAGAGTTCTACCAAGGTCTGTATAACAACTTAGTGATATCACTCTATAATTATACATATTGTAGCATAAGAAAACTGAAAAAGAATACTTTTATTTCCCCACCAAGATAATATGTAAATTAAGTAGTAAAATGTGTGTGAGTGTCGACAGAACTGTAACAACATTTTCCTAAATAAATGAAGCTTTTTTTTTGTGCAGTACCTTATCTACCAAAAAGTTCCAAGTTTTTAATTCTCTTCCTTTTAGTTCCTTATTTAAATGCATTTGTACTTTCTTGAATTCTTAAAAATTGAGTACAGAAAGAAGCAATTTTATTATTTAATAAAAATGAACATGAAAATTAATGTACCAATACTGTTTTAACAAATACAGTTTTAAAAAAGAAACATGAGGTATTTTGAAAGCTTTACAGTGGATGCCAGACCCCCAATACTAAGACTTGACTAAAGTTAGTTATACTTTCTTTTACTCCAAATTAACAAATAAGTTACGAAAAAGTTAAATACATGATCATGAATAGATGATGGAGTGAGCAGACACAACTTCTCTGGGCCTCCCTGATTCCCCAGGGAGCCCCTGGGAGAATTTCGTGGTTTCCACAGTCCTCTCAGAATGAGAAACCTTCCATACTAGAAAAGCCCAGAGCTAGCAGCTTGCTCCCTTTTAGGCTTTGCGTGGGGGAGAATGGGCACGTCAGTCCTTAAGGGTCCAGCTTATCACAATGACAGGAATTTGTCCTGCCTCAATACATACTTCTGCATTTTATTCATTGCTGTGTCATTATGTCCATTTGAGGTTGCAGAGAACCAAGCCGGATGAGGAACTACTACAAGAAATTCTGATTTTCTGGGGCAAGTTCCTGGGGTTTCTTGTTTTGCTTTGCTTTGTTTTGTTTGTTTTGTTTTGTGTTTAGAGTTGGAGAGGGATTTATCAAACTGCAAGGGGAACCTCCAAATAGTCATAGGAGCTAGTTTTCTACTTGAACGTTAATGTCTACCAAATGCAAAGTTACTTAAAACGGCTCCGTGTTTTTCTGCAACACCCCCTTACCTATATTCGTTATTGACCTTCTTTCTTCCATTTGACCATGTGTCACTATTTTTCATTTTAATACATAATGGTTTATAACTTTTACATTTACAGACTTTAAATCAATCATCTATATATTGTCTGCTTCCTGAAACCTTACTCTCATCAAAGTCATATCTCCAAATCATAAAGAAAAAAAAGTTGAAAGGGATTATGAGAGAAGTAGGTTTGCTGGGCTAAAGCATATGTGTATTATATATAATCCAACATTTTAATCGATAATGCCAGATTATTTTTCTGAAAGGGGATGTTAATATACTTTCTTCTTAGCTCTATGTCCTGTACTTGTCAATACCAAATGTTAATCTCTTATACCTAGTGATATATTCCATGGTAAAATACAATTTCCTCAGATATTTACTTAGCTATGTCACTAGTTTATTTTGATTAGTATCTATTGATAAATTTTTATATCTTGTTACTTTGAATTTTTCTGTTTGCTTTAGTTTCAGATGAATCTTTTATAGACAGACTATACCTGAATTTTGTTTCTTATTATGTTCCCCAACTTGGACTGGCCCAGGCTTTGTCATCTGATACCCTCCAGTCTCAAGGGCATGAAAACTGAAGCTTCTGATACCCTCAACATGAATGCAGACTTCAGCCTTCTGCTTACTCCTCAGGGTTCCTGAGTTCACTTCATTTTTGACCCATGAGTGATCCTTACTAACTTTCCAGGACATTGATGCATTAAGACCATTTTAAAATATACTTTATTCTACATTTTTAGTTATTTTTAGTAAGAAGATCAGTCAGGGTACCTAGTCTATCATATTTCAGAAGCCACAATAATTTATTTCGCAGTATGCAAACGCCTGACACTTCTACATATGAGGCTCCTTAGCATGGAAATTGGTTTGCAGTATTGACCATGTCATACTGATTTCTCACAAATAAGGTTATGTAATGCCTACGACTGTATCATACTTAGGAAATTAGTAGTATAAACTGATCATTTGTTCAGAGTTTAAATCAGGAAATTTTTCCAATATTCTTAGTGAGAAATGCTTAGAAGATTTGAGAAATGCAGACTTAACAAGATAGAAAAACACTTTTGTCTCAATCACTTCTACAAACTTTGTTTTGCAGCTATAACTTTAAGATCTTTTGCTAATGTGTTCTCCTTTCCCCAAAAGTCCTTATCTTCTACCACACTTCCAGATAAGTTTAGGAAACCAGTTTTCTATTCTCAATACATGACTCAGCAATTCTCACCTTTAGGTATTTTCACATTATTTCTCACATTTTGAAGTTCATGTGTCTGACCCTCTGCTGAATTGTGCCATATTTCTTACTTTCAATACAACATTTCAAGTTCATACCTCTGTAAGGAATTCCCATGTTAATACCATCTGCCATGCCCCTCTAGTTATCTAAAGAAAATCTCAGTTATAATTATAAACCTCATTTTTAAAGTAGGTAGAGTAAATTGTCTCAGACTTAAAACATACAAAAGACATTATTTCTCAGTTTTAAAACCCTATTCCCCTTTAAAAACTGTCTTCTAGTAAATTAAGTTTGAAAATTCTAACTCATCTAATATTTTAAATAAGAGTTGGAAAAGAGTAGATAAAACATTCTAAAAACTCAAATATGGAAAGAAGTATGGCAGGCGAACTTTATCTAAAAGAGAAATAAGTTGTTTCCATGGCATAAGGCTGTTGGCACATAATTTTATTCTCTTTCTATTTATACCTCCAGATATAGACCCAAAGACAAAAAGCAGAAATTATAGAAGGATAAACAGAACTTTTCAGCTTTCAAGGGGTAAACAGGTGGAGACTAAGAAATAAAGATCAAGGAAAAGTTCTAGTCTGAAATAGCTATGTACAATCTATGTGAACCAGATAGAACCCATAGGAATAATACCCTATGTCCTGGATGAGTTAATTCAACTCACATTTAGGGACTGGATTAGGGTCACTTAAGCAACAATTAAGAAGTTGTTGGTTAATGAGAGAGGCTGGAAAACATTTAAAAGTTTGTATTTGTTCTTGTAGTAAATTGTGCCTTTTCTATAGTTAACAGTTAAGACACTACTGATCAAAGCACTGTTTTAAAAATAATGTTCTATGTTCCAGAAAAGCTGTTACCAAATAGGAAAAGCATATTATTCTTCTAGTTTCAGAAAACTGTTTCTTTGGGAAACCTAGCAGTTTGTATTTTAGGGTCAAGGCCAACTGTCGGCATCTCTGTCTCACTTGAGGACCTGGAAAGAAATAACACCTTCATTTCTGGCCTTGCAAATCCAAATCTAAAAAGTGCTGTCTCAAAAAGGAAACATCGTAGATTTTGTTTCAAAATACATCTCCTCTTATTCAGGTGTCTTTTCTTCTATAATTCTACCATTACAGATTTATTCCTTTGGGCTAAAAAAGTTAAAATATTAAATTGTATCTCATTAGTCATGCTTTAGTATGGCTATGTTTTTAAATTAATACTTATTTCTTTACAGCTAGCTGATAAAAGGACCCTAAGGAGAGAGAGAGAGGATTGAGGAGTAGGAGGTTGGAGAGAGGGATTGATTCTGGAATGAGAGCAATACCCCAGGAAATACTGGTTGGGTAGGAAGCTCTGGAGGGCAGTATCTGTCACTTACTCAAGGGTGTTACATACAGATGGCATTTGATAAATATTTGTCGACTGTTTAAAGAAGCACCTAGAAATAAGGAAGGAAAATTAAAAAAAAAATGAGACCTAGGAGAACTAAGAGGCAAGCCTACTTGACAGTTTTGTCTCAGGCTGGTCTTGCTAATACATGGTTATATGCCTCTGAGACATGTATTATACATTATAGATATATCCTTTGTGCTTGTCCTGAGTGTCCCAAAGTATTGTATGTGCATAACTTACAGCTCCTGGTTTATATGTTGTTCTCTTTGGTGCTCTGCATGCCATGGGCACATCACAAACATTGCTAACTGATTGACGGCCTGTGCTGGCAGCTATCAGCCAGAGGGAGGAAAAAAGGCATCTGAGTCAGCCCAGAGACAGCCAAGAATCACAGTCAAGTGTAATTTTCTGCATAAATATTACGGGAACTTCTCATGTTCAAAAACAAACAAAAACTTGAAGGACACATTTTACAGGAATGAACCTCAGACAGGCTCTATTTCAGCATAGCTCTAAGAAATAAAGGGAAATGAAAACCAAATCGGTATCTTCAGGATTGTAAACATCTCCCTAGAAAGAGCAAGTCAATCAAAAATTCCAGCTAGATATTATTTCTAAAACCATCTTTTAAATCTTCTAACTTTGTAGAAGAGAGCCTATGATTGGTTTTCATGGCTGGAGCAGGCCCACCATCCCTGCCACTTTCTGACCCAGCTAGGCCCCATTGGACCCAGGGTATAGATATCAACTCAACATCAAAAACTTGGTTTCCTCAGGGCATCATTATTTTAAATTATCAGGTTGAAATATGTCAGCATTATAAACATTTCTTTTCTCTAGTATTGTACTTTGTGAATTTAAATTTTTTGCATGTAATCTACACGGTATTAAAGTTGCACAATTCACATTTAATAGTAATATAAAATTCATCTTTAGTGCTTACTTTGTGCCATTCTCTGTTGAAAGCATTTCTGGTGTATTAATTCATCTTGATCTCACAAAAACTCTAAGAGGGGGGTATTTGTCCTCAGTTTATAAAAGAGAAAACTTGTCTCAGTCACAGAGGCAATGGTTTTAGTATGTTCACAGAGTTGTGCACTTATCCATGTGCTCAATTTTAGAACATTTCATCACCCTAACCTGTACCCACTAGCAGTCACTTCCTAGTCCTCCTTCGGTCTTAGGCAACCACTAATCTACTTTCTGTCTCTATAGATTTGCCTAGTCTGGCATTTCATATAAATAGAGTATTGCAAAAATATGGTCTTCCATAACTGGCTTCTTTAATGGATAATTGTGTTGTTTATGCTATTTAATGCTGCTATAAACATTCACATACAAGTTTTTGTGTGAACATAAATTTTTAATTCTTTTGGGAATATTCTTTTGGAATTGCCAGATCCTATGGCAATTCTATGTTTAGCCTTTGGAAGAATTGTCAGACTGTTTTTCGGTACAGCTACACCATTTCATATCCTCACCAGCAGTATATTAATGTTCCAATTTCTCTACATCTTTGACAATATTTCTTATTACATGGCTTTTTTACTCTAGCCATCTTAGGCCTGTACATAGCCATACTGTGAACTGGTACCTCGTGGTTTTGATTTGCATCTCCTTCATGGCTAATGATATTGAACACCCTTTCATGTGTTTATTTCTATATCTTGTTTGGAGAAATGTCTTTTTTTTTTTTTTTGCCCATTTTAACTGGATTGTTAGTCTTTTATTATTGAGTTGTAAGAGTTTTTTATAAAGTCCAGATACAAACCCCTTCTGAGGCAAATAATTTGCAAATACTTTTTGCCATTCTGTGGGTTGGTTTTTCACTTCTTGATGCTATCCATGGATGTCAGTCTTTTTTGATACTTATCTTCAAAGTTATTTCTGTGAGGGAGATGCCATTATGATGAGTCAAATTGTGTCCACCTAAAATTCATGTGTTGAAGTTGTGACCTTCAGCATCTCAGAATGGGACTTTACTTGGAAATAAGGTTGTTGCAGATGTGATTAGTTAAGACCCCATTGAAGTAGGGTGGGCCCCAACCCAGTATGACTAGTGTTCTTATTAGAAGGGGAAATATGAATACAGACATGCGCACAGGGAGAATGCCATATCAAGATTGGCATTATGCTAACACAAACCCAGGAAATACTAGAAGCTAGGAGAAATTCCAGGCACATATCTTTCCTTGGTCCCTTCAGAGGGAAGGCCCTGCTGACACCTTGATCTTGGGCTTCTATCCTTTAGAACTATAAGACAATAAATTTCTGTTGTTTAAGCCACTCAGGGTGTATTAGTTTTTTACAGCAGCCCTAGAAAACTATATTAACTGCCTAAGATTTAATTTTTCCACTTTAGTAGTTACTTTCAGTTCAAAGTTCGAGGTTTAATAATATACCATTTCTTGGTTTATAATCCTGGTTACATCTATCAGTTATATGAAAAATTACATTGAATTGGGCTCTACTTTAATTTTTCCTGTGTAGTATCTTAGGGTTTAAAAATATTATCAAAATATTATTAAAATGTATCAGTGTTTATAACCTTTAGTGGATATGTAGGTTGCCTACCTGCCATTTGGGTTGCTTAACCTAGATGTTTCCTTCTGAATAAGAAAAATGATTTTGTCCAAGGCTCCCCTCCTCCCCATATGAAAGAAGAGAAGCAACCCTAAACTCAGCATTCATAAACTGCTTTTTCTAAGAAACCGATCATGGTAACCCTGTTTTCATTTCCAGTGATTTGCTTAGGAATGTACAAAATACAGCTTCGGCAAATAAAACCTAAGGAGATTTCTAATGGGGGATTTCTGAGAAAAGTTTCCTTGCTCCTAAGAGACACCAGAGAAAAGCTTCTTTCTTCCTCCCTAGATGCGGCCTTGTTGACCATAGGGCATACAGTTTTTCAGAAAATTGCTCGGAATGGGCAGAATGAGAAGTTGGGTTCTTGATGAGATAGGGGACCTGTGAGTGGAGACTGCATCTTTGGACTTATTATGAGATGATGGATTTCCTTATTGTTTAAACTAGTTTATCAGCATTTTGCTTTGTATTTCAAAGCATCTGAACTCATATATAACTGTTTTTTTCTGATAACCTTTCACTTTATTTGGCTGAATCTTTTTGCTAATATCTAACTGTACAGAACTCTGTTGGGTAATTATTCTGCTTTTCTTAGTGCTCTAAACATTGCTTAATTTGGTATAACTTCAAAAGTCACTAATTGCTGCCAATTAGTGACGAGATGTTGACTCTTCCAATCTTGGGGTGACTGAGAACAGTCTGGAGTAGCTGGAAACCTCATGGCGGTCATGTTTGTCCTGGGAGTAAGTAGCATTCTCCATTTATTCAAGAGCACGGCAGAGGAAATGCGTTAATATGTTGCCTAGGTGGAGGGCCACGGGAAGGAGGGAGCAATTGGGGGGATTGTTTTATGATGTCTAACCAATGTACTGTACACTTGAAACTAATTTAAATAAATTTATTTTTTTAAAAGTATGCTCCCCCCAAAGAGTGCTAAACAATTGTTTTTAAAATGTGTACACTGAATTAATGTATTTTATTGTTCATTTCAAAATAATTAGAATATTTAATAATGTTAAACCTAAAGTTGACATAGACTATCAATAAATTAAATTGAAATATCAATTAAGTAATTAATGGAATAGCCAGCCTTATAGTAGTCTGAAGTCAGCTCTATTTCTCTTTATACCATATCCCTTTCATAGGTTATTGTCATTGACCTTAATTTTTCTGTGGGAATAGGGAAGCAACAGCAAATTCCAGAGCACTGACTTAGAACACGGATCACCTGGGTTCCATACTATGTCCACCACTGGACTGAGAGTAAACCCTCTAACTTCTCTAGCCTTCAGTTCTATCATTTATTAAATTGAAGTTTAGGTTAGCTGATCCATGGCATACCAAGTGCTTTATTTGGATGAAAAAAAAATGTTCCTATATTCATGTATTAGTGAAGTTTGCTTTTTAAATAAAAACAAACAAATAAATAAATAAATGCTGTTTGTTATTCAGGGAGCTAGTTATTTTTCCTTTCATGCTATTTATTATATATTATAATTAGCCCTCCAAATTTTTTGTTTTCAAATATAAATGGTAGAGAGCAAGGATTCTGAAAATAGTAGATGAATATGGTACATAATGTCATACTATGTCCTCTGATAATGAATAGTATCTTCATAATAATTTAAAGTCTTATGCCCTTAACTAAAGAGGAAATTCTGTGTGAGAGGACAAGAGAAGGTTAAAGACTGAAATATAATGGGTTTCAGTAGCGAATCTGAGAAATCGTGTTCTCTCAAGAAAAGCTTTATGAAGTCAGATGTAAAATGGTATCCAAAAAAGAAAAAAAAAACAGAATAAAAACAAAATTCATTATTATTCTTTTTAGGGTAGGTAGGATCCTGAAACGTTTTGGTGTTGTATACTCTTTTATCGCTAATACAAAGCCACAAGTCTTTAAACGATAGTGTGTGTGCGTGCATGTGTGTGTGTGTGTGTGTGTGTGTGTGTGTGTGTGTGTGTGTGTGTAGCAATGGGAGGAATGAGACACAAGAGGCTGGCAAAGAGAGAATAAAGAAATTATTTGTTTCTTTATCAAAGAAATCTCAGAAAGACTTGACGATCCACCTATATTTACTAGTGTAATGGCGAAGCATTTCTACAAGTCTCTGCAGAAATGGAGTATTTAAGAAAACACACAAGATAATTTAAAAGCATGACAAATTCTAATTTGCAGGTGAGAGCATTTAACAAGCTGTGGAGTTTTAAATGCCTCTGATATTAAGTGCTATAGCTGCAAAAATAACTCCAAAGGAACATGACATGACTTAGAATACAGGGAAGAGCCTCTTATCTAAGCAATATAATGTGTGGGGTTCTTTTACCAGAAACCAATCCTGCATGTACTATATAACATCTGAACACTGATACACCAGCCCCTGTGGTTCACTTCCTGTTTTTGATTCTTAAGTTCCCTGGGGTGTGAGTGGAGGTGCAGTCTAAGGGTTGTTATTATCTTTATTAACACAGTGGGGAGAGAGCAGCTTTGAGGTATCATATGATAGACACCTACTCTGTACTGGTAACAAACATACCATTCAATATAGAGATAATCTGGAAGAGTGTTCAACGTTGCAAGTGAACTAGAACTCTAAACACCATGCATCCATTCACATATTCATTCAAAAATTATTTATTGTATATTCATCTAGAGATTAGGAATACAACCCTTAAAAAAAGATAATGACCTTGTCTTCATGGGACTTGAGTACTTGAAAGGGAGGTTGATAATCATGAAGCAACAAACCAAAACATGATTTTAGAGAGTAATAAGTGCTGTAAGAAAATTAAGCAGTAGACCATGTTTGTGCCTATTTTAGATTCTGTGATCAGAGAAGAGCTCTTTGTAGAGGTGACATTTGAGCTGAGACCTAAATAACAAGAAAGACCCAGCAGGCAAAGTACCAGATAGAAGGAAGTTTTTGCACAAGAAATACGCTAGAGAAATGGTTAACAATGCTGGATGAACTTGGCTACTTCCAGGAACTGCAAGAAGCCCTTTGTAGCCACAGCATCGTGAGCACATGTAGATGAGGTCCCAGAGTTAGGTAGAGTTTCGCTTTTATTCTAAGCTCGATTGGAGGTTTTAAAGTGGAGTGGGAAGTGCGTGACTTAATACAATTGACACTTGAAAATATAACATTGAGCTTCGATTTTTCCTCTTTGAAACCTAATACCTAATTTCCTTGCGGGTCAAATGACCCCCTGCGGTGTGTTCGCCCAGGCGGTTTGCGCTGGCCGCAGACTTGTTTGCCCTCGACGCCCTGCATCCTGCCGTTGACAGTCTCCGAGGAGCTTGTGACAGTTGTCAGGCGCCGTGAGGCACAGCTGGAGCCAAGTTGCTGTAGAGGTCGGGACTGTAGGAGAGGAAGGAGAGGGAGAAGAGGCGGTGGCAGTGCTCTGGAAGGGCCGCGGCCTCCGCCGAGAGTGGCGGCGGTGAGAATGCAGTGCAAGGGATGTGGCGGCGGGGCCGCGAAGAGCCTCCCTGAGTCTCACAAGGCTCCTCCCTAGTTGCTCCATCCCGTAGGTTCGCCGGGTCTGCCCGGATTTGACACTGGAAACAATGGTGGCTCAGGTCTGGAGGCAAAGGCGCGAGTTCTGGGGTGCGGGGATCGCTAAGAGAGTTTCTGCTTCTCTGGCCTAGCTCCACCAGGCCCGGCCACGAACCCCACCGGCGGCAACCCCTGGAGCCGCAGGTGTTGATTCAGGGCTAGGTTCGGTTAGGCCTCCTGCCCACACTCTGCAGCGCCCGCGGCCCACTGCAAATCCAGCGCCAGGTTTTGCGATTCGCCTGCATATAGGGACAGCTAGCCGGAGGACTGGAGCCTTCCTTGGGGCTCATGGTTCCGCAGGGGTCCCGGCCGGTCCCTTAGTCTCCCCGCCAACAATCACTGGGGACCACTCTGCTGTGCGCGGGCAGCTCTGCCGAGACGGCCCACAGCGCCTTCTCCTGTGAGCCTTGGTGAAGTGAGCTCCCCAGAGCCAGTCTCCTCAGGGAAACCAAAGCTTCGCAGTCTGGGGAGCAACCTTCGCCCTCAGGCTCTTGCTCTGCCTTCAAATCTCGGCTACAGTGGCACCTGCCAGCGAGGCCCCTCATCACCAAGCCATCCGAATTAGCGACTCATTCTTCATCACATCACCCTGATTTAATGCTCAGTGGAGCGTTATTTCAGCCTCGTGTCTCTTCTGTGTTTATTGTCTGTTTCTGGAATGTCCACTCCACGGGGCAATGACCGTATTTTTCTGCCACGGTGCTGTGTTCCTGATGCCTAGGACCCAGCTGGGTAGGGACGCAGTGGGCTGTCACTCTCGGCGAACGGCTGAACGTTGTTCCCGGCGCTGTGAGAGAAAAAGGCCGGCCTTTCTTGAACAAGCCCCGCCCACGGGCCCGTCCCCAGCTCTAACCCGCTCCTATCCCTCCTCTCCCAGGAGTTGGCTTGCGGCGATGCGGTGCTTTTCTCTCTGGCCTCCCTCGCATTTTCTGCAGCTGTCGCGAAAACCCGGAGCGGCGGGACAGCGGAGCGGCGGAGCGGGGCCGCTCCTCGCGGCACCTCCCCAACAGCCCTCGGCGGCCGCGCTGGGCATGCTCAGTCGGCAGGGCCGCTTCAGCTCTCGGAGTAGGAAGCTAGGGTGCTCCGGCTGTGAGGAGCGGCGGCGGGGGGAAAATGGAGCCCTTCACCAGTGGTGAGTGGGCGGCCAGACGTGTCGCGGCTGAGGCTCTTTGGGCCCCAGGGGATAGGGGCCAGTCGTGACACGAGAGATCGGGCTGTCGCCCCCACCGCGGGTTTCCCGCGGGGTTTTGGGGGGCGGGGAAAGGACTGGGGGAGGCGGCCGCAGGCTTGGGGGCTGGGGGTCGGGCGGCGGCCAGCGCGGGGCCGCGGGCTGGTGTGAAGGTCAGCGCCACTGCTTGCCCGGGGAGGGGTGGGGTGGGGTGGGGTGGGGGGCATCGTGTGCGGCGGGACCCACGCTCCGCTGCGCAGCCAGGTGGGCGAACGGCAAAGTTTGGGCTGCCGTGCGCGGAGGTGGGGGCAGCGGGAAAGTTAGCAGCCCGGGTTTGACCCTGGAGAATGGGTGCCGGCCGTGGCTCTCGGGTAAAAAGGGTTAAGCCGTGGCTCTTGCCAAACCCAACTTCTGTGCTGCGCTGGGAGCTGTCCCCCTGTCCTTCAGCGAGTTGCCGGCGTGACTTTTCCTAATAGGACAGTGTGGGGTGGGAGGTGGAGGGCTTGGCAGGTTAATTTAGTGGAAGGAAAGGAAACTTGGGGAAAGGCTTGCTTAACCCCTGCTCGGTGCCGAGGAGGTGCCTGCCCGCATTGCCTCCTCCTGTCTGATGAGGCACTCCGCAGGGCGTTCAAGCTTCCTTTCCCAGCTCCCGATAACATCACTTTTTCAAACGAAGTCTTATTAAATATCGAGGGTCCGTCACAGTGATATCACAATGTGACTTGAGAGGAGGGTCAAAGTAGGAGCCTACAGGATGCCCTGCAAACAGCCACAGCCCTTCACTGAATGAGGAGAATAAATCCCATCCTAGTTAAAACCATGGCTTTTGTTTGGAACAGAAGTGCCGGAGTCACAATATAGGGGTGAGATGTCTTACCATTTTGCGGCATTGAGTGCATGGATACCCTTTTGGGATAGAAAGTAGGAAAACTACCTGTAAGGGAGAAGTCACAATTAGAGAATTCATTCTCTAGTTGATATGTGTTTTCCTGCCAGTAGTTAATTAGGTAATTTGTCATTAATAGAAGCCAGAGTCTACCCCTCTTTGGGTAGCTAAGTTCCCACTCAAGAGACAGACAGTTTTGCACTGTATATCCCAGACACCATCCAGACTTTGTTGTATGTTGTGCTTCACAAATGGGTCTGCGAATTACTCATTATATTTTCCCTGTCCCTAATTCAGAATGCTTTATTCTACTGCCATCTTCCTGTCTATGCTGTTTAATTAGGCTTAATGTTGACAACTTTAATTCTGAATTTTCTTTCTCATTCATGTTCAATTTGTAATTGCTAAGGCTCCACGCAGAGTCTGGTAAAGTCACTAACAGAATTTAGGAAGATTTAAATGGAAAGGAACCTTAGAGACCATCTAGTACTTTAGTGTAAAATATGTTAAATACAGATAGTGAAATCCTTTCAAATGACTATTCCAAGACTTTTTCTTTGTTCTAGGTAGAATGCTTGGAGCTTCCATCTTTGTAGGATTTTAAATGTGAAATTTAATGTAAATTAAAAAAAAAAAATCCGCACAAGGCTGAGTCATCCATTGGGTCAAGATCGTTGCTAGCCGATTTAGTGAAACTGTGCCTACAGAATTAAAGTACATTCTCAAGTCTTAAAATAGGGGTTTTTACTCCCATCTGAGAATATGCTCCTCTGGATATGAATATTTGTAAATTGTCACATTTAGGAGAGCAGTGGAAAAGTCTTACAGAGGAGAACAAAAAAGAAGCAATCCTTCAACTTTCATGTAGGAAATTAGATTTCTAATCCTTTCTTATCTGTCTTCCAGATTTTCAAAGTCTGTGCTGGAGACATTTTGGCAATGCATCATTTTGGTTAATGTATTAATCACTATTTAGAGCCTTATCTGGCATCCTTTAACAAGGAGAATAGAAACTACAGGTTTAAGGTGGACTGGTTTATTTCAGAACTTTTGAAGGATAGCTGTAGAATTTTCTAGTGTCTTCAAACAGGACATGGGATTGCAGAAAGTATGTTTATCTTTGTACTTAATCCTTTTGAGTACAAAGGATATGTACATTTAATCTTCTATAGATCTGGATATTCTGGTATAGAGTATTTCATTATACATATAATTTATGATTGCAGGGATTATCAAAGTTTAGTATTGGCTTTTGTTACACATTCACACTCTTTTAATAAAATCTTCACCACTTACGTTTTCTCATATATTTCTGTATATGGAAAGAGTTGTAACAGCTTAACAAAGACAGTTTTACTAATTCAGGAACACATAGCTTTCAGTTTAAATCTTGTGATTTTACCCTCTGACCTATAAATTTGTAAAGGAGGCAACTTTTGTTTCTGTTTTGTCATTCTGGCTTTCATAATTCATGTATTCAAGCTGTCTTTCTGTACTTTCCCTGTTAAAACTTGCTACTGGCTCATTTTTCTTGGGCCCTCCTTTCTGCCTACTGATAATGGTCTTATTCGATGAACATCCTATATTAAACTACCCAGGTAATATACTGCTGTAAACCATTTAATATGCACATCTCCAGAAAAGGCTTATAAAGAGGAATCTTAGTGTCAGCAATACCCAGTTGGCTCAGGAGATATTTTTGGTCTTGCACTTGGGAGGGACTGCTGACTATTACGCTAAAGGATGGATATCCATTCTGGCTTTGGATTTTTGGTGACGTGTGTGTGTGTGTGTGTGTGTGTGTGTGTGTGAGAGAGAGAGAGAGAGAGAGAGAGAGAGAGAGAGGGAGAGGGAGAGAGAGAGAGATGTGCTGGATCAGTACTTAAGAATAATTTAACAGTAACTATTATGTCCTGTTTGGCAGGTAGTGATTTATATATTACCAAAAAACAAACAAACAAAAAGTGGTGGCAACTCTGTAGGACTTTAGATAGATATTACTAGATTAAGGCAAATAATTATTTGGTAACTGGCTAGCTTTATTTGTCCTCATGTGGATACATGGTTGGGATATTTCAGAGTAACTTAAACTCTTATTGAGGGATATAGTTGCCAGGGCTCACCCTCAGAATCTGAATAGATCTGAGGTTGTTGAGCCTAGGAATCTGCGACTTCATTTTGAGGACGTTAGAAGTATTCACCAGGAGGCAGCAAATTCAGGATTTGGAAGCATATTGACAGAGAAGGATCTCTTTTCCTGTGCATGAGTGCACACATGTATAAATGTGTGTGTTATGCATGTGTATATGTATATGTACATATACCTCTGTGCTTTCTAGTTTGTGGTATGGACTGAAGTAAATTTAGAGAGTGAAAAAGCATTGATATTTTGAAGTCCCAGAACTGAAAACATAATTTAAACAATTTGTCGATTTTTTCATATGAACAGAAATCACTTTCATACTACAGCTTGGTACATAATCAAACAAGAAGGATTTTCCTGTCTTATAAAACTATTTTTGTTTTTGTTTTCAGATTGGCATCTCATTGAAAGTATTTCTCAACTTCCAAAATGAGAATCCTGAACAATAAATTAGATATTTATGGATTGTAAGGCAGTATAAAATTGATTTCATCTTTTTATCTTACAAATAATAATTGTCCTATAGTATGCATTTCTTTAAAAAAATTTTCTAAATCATTGGTCAAAAATGTGAACTTACTACATTTTGTTTATATATATTTTTCTTTTGTTCTATGATAAACTACCTCATTGAGAGAAAACCCTTATAAAATGGAAAAGTGTAGTTTTTCTCCATGTGATGGAATGTTAAGTTAAATTCTGTTTTTAATCTTTCTGTCTTAAGTTTTTCATTTTATTTAAGGAAAATAGGAACTATGTAGGAATAGAGTGTTAACATTATTTAATAGTCTAAGATTGAGGCTGTAACTAGAAACCAGTTCAGTTTTTAACTGGAAAGCAGTGGTGGAAAAGTTCTTTGCTTTACATAACAACCTCTAAGAAAGAGTATCTTGTGACAAGATAAACAGACAGTCTCTATTAGATGTAGTTAAAACCAGTGATTATTATTTATCTCAGTCTGGAAGATTTATAACCAAGAAAGATTGGTTATGAGGAAATTATTACATAGAAAATTAGCAAGGGCAATTTCCTCAGTAGTTCAGTCAGACACCATTTTTTGAATGCCCACTTACAAGTAGATTTTCTGCTAGACACTGTTACAAAAGACCCCACAGACCTGTCATGAGATAATGCTAACCTTAATAAGAGAAATGAAGTGGAAGAATCTGTTTTATTTTCATGCTAACATAAAAATATAGAAAGATAGAAGAAGTAAAAAAGCAATAAAACTTTAAGACAGTTTTCTAATTATGAAATAAACGTATAGGATTGTCTTTATAACCTGTTCATATAACATCTGTTACCAATAAGCTCACATTTCTACTGATTAGTGTAATACTCCTGTTAGAAAACAGCAGCATTTTGACCCTCTCTGAAGCTTTAGGAATTTGAGATGTGGGGGACGTTAGCCAACATTACCCCAGAAGTTGGAATGGAATTAGATGAGGCCCCTGTTTCTTGGCAGTTGAGGTGAGGAGGACGGTGCAGCCATGTTCTGTAAATTAGTTACCTCATGTCTTGAAAACTGTAGAAGGTTAAAGTTGGCACGAACACATAAGCTTTTGCATAATGCTATTGGAGCAACCAGAGAAACCAGTCTTTTTTTTTTTTTTTAATCCCTAAATATGCATTTTTTCTGAGTGGTCACAGGAATTCCAGATTGGGAGTGGTGGGAAATTTTGGAGCTCTTTTGTACCTTTTATATCTAGTGGCCTTTTTGAGAAGGCTCCTCATCACCTTAATGTTTCTGTGCAGTAAATGTGACAGAGTCCCCATCTCTATGGAAGAGTGGTAAGTGTTCCCCTGTAACCCGATTCATTGTTGTGAATTCATTTGTGATTGTCCTGGGAGCTCCCGTAGGACTTTGAATCCAAAGATCTTTAGGGAAAATTGGGACTTAGAATTAGTGATAAAGGTGAAAGAAATGTATAGATTTATGTAAAGAAGGAGGCTAACGGGCAGAGATTTTCAAAATGGTCATGTCTTGAGCCTTGCAAGTCCTTGGCTCAGAAATGAGCCTTGTTTCGAGAGCAGGACACTGTGTATGAAGCTGAAAGACTCAGGGTTGGGAGAGTTAGGTGGATCTGGTTGGACAAAAGAAGTTGAGCGGGGAGGGGCCGAATTAGTTAAGGCATTTGAAGGCCCTGGTAGTTAGAAAACATTTGCCATGAATTCGATCATACTATGCACTTCTCTCTTTCACAGTTACTTGTAAGTTAGGATTGTTAACTTTCCTGAATGTTTTAGGTTTTAAGGAAAAAAAAAAACAAAAAACAAAAGAGGGCTATAGAGCCAATGACTTTGTGGGACCATCATGACAGCAGTCTCTGTTTTTTTATAGCCTAGTTTACTTCACTTTTCTACTGATGCTTGAACAATGAGACAATTAAATTTTTTAAAATTCCAACCTTAGCATCTAAACTATGAGGAAACCAGTTCCTTTTGTTAAATAAAGAAAATTCAGGCTCCCAATGGATTTTGAAAAAACAGTGGAGAATCAAGTCAACTGTAGAAGATCCTTTGAAGTTCTTTTCCTTTTGGAGTGTTTTCTTAATGCAGATCTTCCTGGGCATTCTTCCCATGTATTTCAAGAATGCAGTCACCAAAACAAAACTCAAGCCAGTTGTCCAGACTTCTGTGGATTGGGGGGCTGGGTGGTCCAAAGCCTTCTCCAGTCCCGCTGTGTTATTGGAGGAGGCCAAGCCAGTGAGCTGGTTGAAGGAAGTAAAAGACTTCCTGATGTTTCGGGGGGTGGGGCGAAGGAACTTCATAAGCTAGGAGAACAGGATGATGGGAAATGCGATGAGAGAACTGGTACCTCTGTAGGTTGGTTGTGCTCTTTTCACAGCAGTGATGACGAGGGCTCTGTGGTAGTGTTTCCCAGACAACTGCCTCAGGTTATCATTTGGTGTCATAGAGGAACTTTCTGGTGGGAGAGAAACTTTCTGGTGGGCAAGGAGGCTTTGGGCCATAGTATTTCTCACAGCTATAACTTAATTTGTAAGATTTAAAACAGACTATTCATCATTTCAACAGCATTATACCATCCCAAAGTTTTCTTTAGAGGAAAAAATATATGGAGATTAGTGGGAGTGAGTGATTGAGGAGAATTAAATGTTTAAAAGGTCTTTATTTAAATTGGCATTGGTAGTGTGATTTGAAGACAGAAGTTGTGTCATAGTTGTCTAGTTTTTTCTTTCCCCATAATTGTCAAAAGGGCCTCAATGGTTAAGTAAGGGAGGCTGCTGTGGCCCTTGGAGTGTGGGGGGAGGAAGTAGTGTTTCCCTGATTTATCAAGATCATGTCCATGAGTTTGGGATGGTTCCCCCTTGTGCATATTAGCAGTAGTTTCTCTGCTTTTTAAAACTAAATGTTAAGTACCTAACTCTTTGGGCCACTAACATTGTCTGTGCAGAGTCTAGATTGGGTGGCTAGATTAAGAAAACATCTCAGACTGAGCAGAGTATTTATTGGTTGTTAGTGGGAATAAGAAATGAATTGCTCTTTGCAACAGCAGCCTCTCTTTCATTTGCATCAAGACAGGCTACTGAGGTAACTTTCCAGTTGAAGGAAGCACACAGAAAAATAATTGAATGTAGAAAAGAGGGTCTAGACTGACTTGGGGATCAGATAATAAAAATATGTGTTTGTGTTTAGTTAGAAATAAATATTCACCAAAATGTGGCTAGCTTTGTTTGAGTTTAGTTGTCCATCGTCATTGGGTACATAGTTCTGTTTTAATTAATTGCCAATTTGAGAAAAGACTTGAAGATTTCGTGCATAGAAGCTTTTATTGGCAGATAATCAAATGACAATGACTACTGGTAGAAAAAAAATGTGATTACAATCCCAGACTTCTGGATAATCATTACTAATTTTTTAAAAAGTGGGCTGTTGATAAACTGACCCTCAGTAAGTTGTAAATTAATGGCAGAGTTTTTGCTGTAGAGATTTAAGGCTATCATTACCTTGTGCTTTCTCAGTCTAATGAGTCAGATGGAAAAATATTTCAAAGAATTATCAGCAAAATAATTCTTTGTTCAAATCCATTTGAGATCAAGTTTAGCAAATATATTCACCCACGGAGGTATTTTCTAACTCTTAAGCCTTGTGTATACATTGAACGGTTCTTATAAATTTATTTTGCTGATCTCATTCAGTGATATACATTCTCTGTTAAATCACTTTTAGGTGATTTACGCCATTTTTAATTTTGAATAAGGAATTATGGCAGGTTAAGATTCTTTCGAAAACTATATCCATATAATTGATGGAATTAAGAATAAACTCTTCAGCTTTAGATCTTAGAAAGGTGTTTGCCACTTTGTAGATTTGCCTGAGAGATTAATGAGCATAAATATTTACACATCATTGACAATTGCAGTTGCTTTTTATAGCTGAATCTTTCTAAGGGGTACACTGAGGATTGTCAAGGACTGTGGGACCCATGTTAAGAGGAAAGATTTTTAAAATATTATATAAGATAAAGATTATAAATTTGGACTGGAGGACAACTTTAATATAAATATAAACATTAGGATAAATAATTTAGCCTAGAAAAGGAAAAGAAAATTGAAAATTAAGCTAGACTAATTTTATTTTTTCCCCACGGGGATATTAGCTAACTTTTAAGTGAATATAATGGCATATCTTTATGTGAATTCTGATCATTGTCATAATAATTAATAAGGATTAAAGGAAGCAAATGCTCTCAATATTCCATACTGTTTATCTGTATTCTTTAGTCCATGGACTATTGTTTCTTTTGTTAACTTGATGCTCATTAGGTATCCTACAACCAGAATTTTAACTAGAGTATTTTCTCTGTGGAATCTACAGTGTTTTTGAATGCTGATTGTTTAGTAAGACTAAATGGTTATTTTTGGAACTTTGTATATAATTGTAAATTTTATATTTTCTCTTGGTTCTATATTAATTCCATTGCGCATAACAACCAGAGAAAATAAAGATAAATATATATATATTTATCAATATAGTCCATATATATATATATATATACACACACACACACATATATGGACTATATTACACACAAAATTTTTTTGAAGATTAATACCTTAGGCTAAAATTTTATTTTATTGAAACCTACTAATCTGTGGTTCAAATCTACTTAATTATTATTTTTCTTTTTTTGTTGTTATTTTTGCATTTTTTTCATTTTGAATTTCTTTCATTTTATACTATGCTAATAGTTTTTCTCCATCTCTTATTTTTATCATCAAGACTGAAAATAGAACAAACCAAAATTAGTCTTCCATGTCTCCTTGCTCTAGCCTTCTATTAGGGAGTCAGGAGTAGGAATCAGAGAAGCATAGAGTGAATATTTAATACAAATTCTTTTTGCATACCATTTTAAACTCCCTCAATTAACTAGTGTTTTTGAAATTTCTTTTTGATGTGTACCCTTTATCTTTTTTTAAAAAGATAATAGTTTTTGAAAAAATAGCCCCTCAAATAAATACATGTAAATATACCTTCACTGTGTGCTAACTTGTGCCAAGCTTTGTTCTTAGAGTACAAATATGAATATAGCATGGTCTGCCCTTGTGGAGCTTATAATCTAGCAGAATTAATTTTTTAAAAAGGTATACGAACACAAAATAGTACATTCTCTTCAAAAACTCTCAGGCTTCAAGAAGCACAGGACCCATCCCACACCACTTTCCTTAGATACGTTTGATTTTGTACTTTTTTTTTTCATTTTGGAGATCTATCCATGAATCTATCTCATTTTGTAAGACTACTGTATAGTGTAGGGTAGTAGAAAAGAGCAGTTCAGACTGCTGCAATCAAATCCTAACTCCTTAGTCGCTAACTCTGGGATTCTTATTCCAGGAGAGTACCAAGATGTTTTACTGTCTTTACTTAAAAACTAAAATGTGCACAGAAACAGAAACTTTTTCTGATATTAGCTGAAGTTTCAGATACAGGGTGGTTTGACATATTCTAGCCAGGCTTTTAAAATTGGGGAACAAATAGTATTTCTTGTGTCTTATTTATTAAAGGCTAGAGGCTAGTATAGGAGGATTCTTCCCATGACTGTTATTATGCATTTATAACACTTTCAGGGAAGTGCTGTGTAAGAGTAGAGGAACTATTCATTTCTATATCCAATTTAATTCTGGTATAGATGTGTTTTTCTGGTTCCTTTAAGCAAATGTAATATGCAACACCTCATTATTCATACAAGTGGAACTTGTTTCGGTCTTAGATCAAGTATTAAATATATTTGTCTGTCAGGTGGGTTTGAAGTAGTTAGGAATTTAAGACCAAAAGGGGTAGTGTTAACATGGCGATATAGAATAAGGGTACTTCATTAACTGGTAACAAGGCCTGTATTTCATAGGTATCGGGAATGTAAACAAACATGTCTCTGTTTAAATTCATACCTATTTTGCTATGTTTCCTTATAGGAAGCCTAATAAGAAGCTAGTTTTACTAGTGAATTTGTATTTCTGATGATGACTGTGACACCCTTATTTTATTATTATTATTTTTGCCAAAGGATTGTAACTTGGCAGCAGTTTTTGGCTCTGAGCATGATATGAATCATGGCCATTTACCTTCTCACCTCCACCCTGCTAGGAGTCTCTGGAACTGTTTTTATTCCCCCCTCACAAAGATAATAGTTGGAACTTCTAAAACATATAAAGTAGTGATTTTGACCAAATAGCAATATGAATGATGTAAGGAAGAATCCTTCAGGTGTCTATTGGGATGGATTGCATGAGGACAGGATAGGGGCATTTCTCATTGCGAGCCACGATTATTCCTGGGAAACCTCAGCATTAAGAAGATAGTGTTTTCGCACAGGAATGAAATACTGGAGCTCACATTTCTACCCAAGGATGCTCAAAGAAACATAAATGGTATCTTATGAAAGTAGAGAGGTACCACTTGTTCAGGACTCCATTTAGTAAATGTTTAAAACCACTTTTTGAGTTCTATATGAGGAATGTATATACTTGTTTAGCCAGAAACCATCAATTACATATAGCAAATAGACAATTCTGTCATATTTGGTTGCTACTAGAGTTGGCACCTAACATAGTGTCGCACACGTATTAGATGTTCAATAAATATATTGGAGATTAGCATTACTTAAAATACCTCCAAAACGAACATTTAAATAACAATTTTGTTCTGCTTGTACTTTTTTTAATTTAGAGGTTTTTCTATTTTTTTCTAAATAAAGTTGAATTTCAATGCTTTTTTCCTTTTCTATAGCAAATACAGTAATTCCAAATCAAATTGTTTAGGGAATATTCTTATCAGTGTTCATTCAGCTTCTCTTTTCACTGAAATGCATTTTGAGTACTTGCTACGTTTCAGACACAGCAAGTGCTTTGTACATAGTGCTAAATAAGACATGGTCTCAGTGTTCGAGGGGAAGAAGATGATGGTTAAAGGAAGGGAGTCTTTTACTCTGAAGTATTTTCAAAATCAAAATTAAAGAATGACCCAATATTTTCCTCTTCCCTTTATCTTCTGTGCTTATTCCATAGCTAGAGACTGAAGTGATACAGTTAAATCAATTTCTTGTCCAGCAGTGGTGTAGGGTCTTCTGGCTGACCTGCTGTTGGGGTAGTTTGCCCTTCATTAGAGAGCCAAAAAAACAACTCCTGAGCCAATTAAATTCAGCTTTTAAAAAAGAATTTCCTAATTATCTCAGAACTGATAGGAAGGCACAAATTGGTCATACATAGCATTCATGTGGCCTTACAGAAAGAGTCAAGGAAGTGAAGCTACATCATGGCTGTCAATTAAGGAAAGCCACTGAGAGGCAGGGCTCTCTATTCATTGATATAACAGAATAACTAATAGTATGAGTTAATTACAGGATGAGCTGGGCTGTAAAACTAGTCGGGAGATGTTTCTGTCCTGATGTTGATCCAAGGATAAAAATTAAATGACATCTGGAGAAGAACAGAACCTAAACAACTTGTTAGTGGTCACGTAACACGAATTATGGCGTGTGAACTGTGAAGATATTTATTCAACATCTCTTTCCCTCTTAAAAAAAAAAAAACCTCCATTTTTCCCCCCTTTCACTCAGTATATATATGGAGTACTTACATGGAAACAGAATCTAGGCAGTGTATTAGTTAGCTCAGGCTACCATAATAAAATACCACAGACTGGGTGGCTTAATTTTATTTTCTTAGAGTTGTGGTGTGGAGGTTAGTCATTCAGTTTCAAGATCAAGGTGCCAGGCATGGTTGGTTTCTGGTGAGAGCCCTCTTCCGGGCTTGCAGATGGCCACCTTGTTGTATCCTCATATGCCATTTCTGTGTGCTTGTAGAGAGCTCTGGTGTCTCTCCCTCTTCTTATAAGAACACTAGTCTTGTCAGCCTCACTCTTATAATCTCATTTAACCGAATTTTGTCCTTAAAGGCCCTGTCCCCAAATACAGTCACATTGGGGGTTAACATTGCAACATAAGAATTTTGTGAGGGGATTCAATTCAGTCCATAAAATGCAGCCTTTGTTTTGGACAGTTTGTTTGCCTCAGGGTAAAGAGTCTACATTCCTGCCTGGAGATGCTCAGAGGAGCACATATGGTAAAGTTCAATTACTTTCTTCTGGACACAGGAATCCAGAATGATCCAAAACTCTTTGTTCCTTCCTGCCCTACTATAAAGTGATCCAGATCTTCTATATTTATTTTCCTTACTTTATATGTTTACTATACATGCTTTTTCGAACAATATACTGAAACTTACATGCTTGAATCAATATGTCTGGAGAGTTTGAGATTTTTTTCTTTGAAATCGGAGTTTTGCTTCTCAAACTTTTTGGTCTCAGAACGCCTTTTATACACTTAAAAATTATTGTGGATCCCTAAAAGTATTTGTTCATGTGAGTTATACCTCTAGATATTTACTATGTTAGAAATTAACACTGAAAAAATTTAAGAATATTAAGTTCATAATAACAGTAAAAAACTTTTACATGTTAAACATAAATAACATCTTTTAATGAAAAATAACTGTTTTCCAAAACAAACAAAAAAAAATAGTGAGAGGCATTATTTTACATTGTTGCAAATCTCTTCAATATCTGGCTTAATAAAAAACTAGATTTTCAAATTTGCTTCTGCATTCAGTCTAATATATCACATGTCATGTAGCCTATGGACAGCTCCACTGTTCACTCATGGAGACTGGGTATGAAATAACCTCTATTATGAAAATAGTTTGACCTCGAAGACCCACTGAAAGAGTTTCAGGGTTGCCTAGGGTACCCATACTACATCTTACTCTAAACAATAAACCTGTCTTTTACCAGCGACAGGCGAAGAATACCTTAGGAATCCACAGCAGGTAAAAGTGGAGCTGTCGGAAATGGGCAGCAGGTTTCTTAAGATAGATCTAGGTCACAGGAGAAAGAAATGTTCTAGCCAGGCACATCTGACAAACCACATATCAGGTGCCTTATTTATTTGAGGATTCTACAGTTACTTATTTCAGCTCTGGATAGTTCTAAACTAGGGAGAACACAAAAATTTTAAAAACTACTTAACTGCCTTTAAAAAAAAGAATTGAGTTTTATCTATTTTGTGTTTATACCTGAAGGATTTTAATCGTGCTTCTCTTCTTTCCCAAAACCCTCCCTCCAACGTGCACATAATATGGAAACATCATTTAACTTCTTAGCCTCTTAGTAAATTTTTAGACTTAACTTGGTTTTAATAAAGTAAAGGCCTACATGGTTAAGTTCAATAATATTTTTTTTACTGATCTATGAAGTCCAGAATAATACAAAGCCATTTTGTCCCATATCTACCCTGCTATAGAATGATCTAGACCTTTAAGAAAACTAGAATCAACTCTCTTTTTTTTTTCCCCTGGGGTCTTTAGGGCCATGAATGACTAGGATTGATCTACTTAAAACTGTCTTCCCCTTCAAATGATATCTGCACCTCCATGTTCTTAGCAGTATTATTACAATAGCCGAGACATGGAACCACTCATCGATAGATGAATGGATAATGAAGTTATAGTACATACATACAATGGAATATTACTCAGCCTCAAAAACAAGGAAATCCTACGATTTGTGACAACATGGATGGACTTTGGAGGCATTACTCTAAGTGAAATAAGTCAGAAAAAGGCAAATACTATATGGTCTCACATATGAAATCTATGGAATCTAAACAAACAAACAATAAACAACAACAACAAAAAAAACAAAAAAGAAAAACAGAAAAAGAGAAGAGATTTGTGGTGACCAGAGGCAGGATATGGGGGGAGGGGGAAATGGAGCAAAGTGGTCAAAAGGCACAAACTTCCACTTACAAAATAAATTTGTACCGGGGGGTGATGTGTAATATGATGACTGTAGTTAATACTGCTGTTTGATACATAGGAGAGTTGTTAACAGAATAGATCCTGAGTTCTCATCACAAGGAGCATTTTCTTTTCTTTTCTTTTTATTGTATCTATATGAGATGATGGATGCTAACTAAACCTGTGGTGGTAATGACTTCACAATATGTTATTCAAACTATCATGCTGTAAGTCTTAAACTTACACAGTGATGTAGGTCAATTCTAAGTTCAGCCAACTGAACTAATGTCCTATAAAAGTAGGTCATATACACAACCATCCTAACCCATACAAAGTACCTTGAAATACTGACATTATAGAGAATTAGCTCTTCACTCTGTTGGTGTTTATCGTGTCAAGAATACTTTTAAACAGAATACCATTTATGGTTCTTTTTTGTGAATGAACAAAAAATAATTGCGGAAGAAAGCCCTGGAGTATGGCATGTGAATGTGCAGTAATTGTTCAAATGAACAAGCCTCTCAGATTGGCTTTTTTATAATTAAAATCAAGAGTACTGAAGTGTTGCATGTTCCTAAGTCTTGGTGTTACATCTTTTAAACTTAAAATTAAAGCAGAACAAAAAAAAAAAACAAAACTACAATTTATCCCTCCTCTACTCATATTCCTAGGCAACCACTGACCTGCTTTCTGTCACTATAGATAAATAGTTTATATTTTGTAGAATTTCATTTAATTGGAATTACATAGATTTTATATAAATGGAATTAATCATGCACTATCTTTTTGGGCCTGACTTTTTTCAGTTAGCATAATTTTATTTTGAGACTCATCCATGTAATATCAGTAATTTTTTCTTTTTAAAAAATTGCTAAATAGTATTCCATTATATCGATATACCATTATTTGTTTATTCATTCATCTCTTAATGGACATTTGTTTTGGGTTATTGTAAATAAAGCTGCTATGAACATTCAAATACAAGTCTTTGTGTAGACAGTTGTTTTTGTTTTTCTTGGGTAAATACCTAGAAGTTGATTGGTTGGGTTATCTGGTAAGCTGTATGTTTTAAGTTTAAGAAACTGCTAACTTTTCCAAACTAGTTTTACCATTCCACATTTCCATCAGCAGTGTATGATAGTGCTTATTCTCCACATCTTTGCCAAGATTTGGTATGATTTAATCTTTTCAATTTTAGCCAATTCAGTGGGTATGTAGTGCTATCTCAGTGTGGTTTTAATTTGCATTTCTCTGAGGACTATTGAGCATCTTTTTTTTGGCCATTAGTTTATCATCTTTTGTGAAGTGGTTGTTCAAATTCTTTGTCCATATACTGATTTGTAAGAGTTTTTAATGTATTCTCAATTCACTTTTACCCAAAGATATATTTGTGTAACATATAACATATATTACATGTATTGCACAGATAGATGTAATAATAATTCTATATATGTGTATATAAATACTAAATATGTTGCTTTAGCAACTTCTGGCCTCAGTAGCTTTCTGATAAGAAATCCATGGTAATTTGAATTATTGTTACCCTATATATAATATGCATTTTTTTCCTAGATGGTTTTAAGTTTTTATTTACTTTTGATTTTTAACAGTTTGATTATTTGTGTCTTGGTTTGGCTTTCTTTGGGCTTATTCTTTTGTTAGGTTCACTTGAATTTCTTAAATTGTATTCGCAAAGTTTTAGACCATTGTTTTTTCAGATAATTTTTCTGCCCTAATATTTTTTACATGTACATCTTGTTGATACTGTCCTACAGGTCCCTGAGGCACTGTTCATTTTTTTCTCAATCTTTTCTCTCTGTTATTCAAAATGAATAATTTCTGTTTATCTTTAGGAAATGATGACTGTCTCATATGTGAATCATAATCAAAATTGACCAGCGGTTGAACTTATAAATCCCCTGAAAAATAACTGGAGTCAATGGCTGCAGTAAAACTTGATTTCAGTGAAACACTGGTTCAGTGAATAAATCTGAGCTAAAACTTTTTAAAAATCTCATGCAGTATGATTTGCTGTAAATTTTAAATTCATTGAAATGCATTTTTAAGCACATTGGCCAGATTCTGGGGTATGGGTATGGAGATGCTATTTCCGGTATTAGTACTTTCATCAATCAAGATACTGAGTTCTGTGTCCCAGCAAGTAGTTGTGCAGTTATTTTTTCCCCAATAATGATCGTATGTTGAGACGTCTTTCTAGGAAAATGGGAAAGTAATAAAATGTGTTAGAAAAATTTGCATCAAAAACACATTTTAAAAATTAGTGAAGTTTTATCATTTAGCTAGAAAACTCCTGTAGTAATATTTATATAGATTCTCTCATTCCAAGTGTTATATATTACTGTACCAGGATTTAACTAGTACTACAAGAAAAAAGAAGACAGCACATATTTCTTTCCTCAAAAAATCAACTATAGAACAACAACATGAGAAATTTCTCCAAATATATAATTTTTTCAATCATGTCTGTGTTTTGCCTGAGATCAGGATGGAACCATGTTGCTCAGTCTTGAACTGTCACTTTATTTCTGCACTGATTTTTATTCTTCTGGTTTGGTCTCAAAGTCTTGAGAATTCATTTTATTATAAAATGTAAAAGCTCATTTAAAAAAAACATAGTTTTTTCCTTTTTTTTTTTTTAAAGGAAAAGGATATATAGAGTTGAGTAATAACTTGTAACAGCTCATAGATTTGCTGTTTCAGTTGAGTGCTTGGATAATGTTAGGATGTTCTATTATCTGAAAAGGACTCATTTTTTTTTTTTAAATTGTGTACTATGGTGCAAGGACAGATGACTTCTCTGAGGTTACTTAACCATTTCCTGTAAGCCTGAGAAAGTGGTTGTTTTCAAAATTACTGAGCTGAATTTGGGTAGAACTAAACTTAGCGGAGTGGTTCTGTGGGTTAAACTCACTCATTGTTTCACTTCCATCTTCCTGTAGAGAAGTTAAAATTCAAATATTAAAAAAAGAAATCTCCGTGGTTTCAGTCATTTTTACTAACCACCCAAATAACTTTGGACAAACGTTAGTTCTTTTATCTGTAAAAAAAAAAAAAAGGTTTAGAGGGTCTCTAAAAAAGCTTCTAGTTTTCTAAAATAGCAAAAAATAAAGCTTCAGTGAAAGGCACCTGCTGTGTTGTATTTGATTACTTTCATAATCTTAGTGAGAGAGAGAGAAAGCCCAACTTACAGCGCGTGATGGAGTAGTAATACAATGAATGTAATTGGACAACATCAAGCAGAACTTTTTGATTATCTGCTAAGTGTCTGGCTGAGGGAGTTGTGGAGACCACAGTGTTCGTGTCTGACACATTGTGGTAGCTGTATTAGTCTAAGGCCATCCTACACCTCCATCCACCTCTTCAGCTCCAATGGAGAGGTAGATTTGTGGCCACCCCAGCTCCAGAGGCTTCAAAGAGATGCAACATTTTCCTGGCAAGAGGGGCCTAGTTTGACACTCCTGGGTTATTTTAAGTCATATCACATGGTGTTGGAGGATTTAGCTACTACAGGCAAAAATGTGGGTTTAGAACTTGGCTGTGCCACTCATTAGCCAGTTCTTTAACCTTACACTATCATTTCTTCATCTGTAAAATGTTGTGGAGATTAAATTGAATGAGATGACATATGTAAAATGCTGATTAATAATACAGAAAGCTGATAATTATTGAGTACTATGTGCTGGGCTGTGTTCTAAATGTTTTATATGTATCATTTAATTCTCACAATTCAATGAGGTACATGCTGTTATTATCTCCATTTTACAAATGAGCAGACTGAGCTTAGAAAGAGAAATAACTTGCTTAAGGTTACACAGGAAATGGCAGGGCTGTCTGGTTCAAGAGATATTCTGAACTATTCTGCAGTGATCAGCCCATTGTTAGAGCATGCTAAAGCCCTCAGTGAATGTTGGTTTTTATCATCGTTATTATTAGTGGTGGTGTTAAAATGGTGGTGTTGGTGATGATGAACTTGGTTTTAACTTTTTTCAATGTCTAACCTCATTGCTAAGGCAGGGAGAGACTCTGAAGTCATGTACAGAAAGCCCCTTGGGCTTTGGAGGGAGAAGCCCACAGCTGCACACCGAAGTTTTTGTATGAAGAATGCAAAGTGTTCTGAATGCCAGGTGTTCCGTTCTTTCCTGAGGGGTCTGAGTGGGAAGTCCAGAATAACTGGGGCCCTCCCTGCATGTGCTCCCGTTTCAAAGATGTCACAGAATCATAGAACTGATATACATAGCATAACCTCAGTTTTGTCTTAAGGGATAAATTAGTCTGAAAGAATAGTAGGTACACCAAAATAGTGATAGTATACTGTGTGGATGAGGGATAAATGAGTCATCGATTGCTGCATAATAAATCACAAAACTTAATGGCTTAGAATGACCACCATTTTATTTGCTAATGATTTTGTAGGTTAGTAATTTGTATTGGTCTCAGCTGGATGTTTCTTCCACTGATCTTGCCTGAGGTTACTTGTAGCAGCAGTCATCTGGCAGCTTAACTTGGAGCTAGAGAAGACTTAAAGATAGTTTCACTTGCATATCTGACATTTGGTGCTGGCTGTTGGCTGGGCTTGTCTTTCCATGTGGTTCTTCATCCACAAGGAGGCTAACTTAAGATTTCCTCTCACGAGGCTTTCAGGTCAGCAAAAGAGAAATAGTGAAAGCTGCAAGGCTCCTTAAAGCGAGGACTGGAAATATTACAGTGCCACTTCTGCTGAATTCCATTGATTAAAGCAAGTTATAAGGCCACACAGATTCAAGGAGTGGAGATAATGGACACCACCTCTTAATAGGAGGTCCTATGGGAAATTAGTTAGCAAATTCTCTCTTGGTATGGAGGTTTCCTGATTTCACTGACCAGGACCATTTCTGAGACACACCAACAGTATCGATAATTTTTCATTAATATATTAACTTTAGATCTTGACAGATCAAAACATAATCTGTACATGTTTGAGTGTGTTTTCCTACTTTTTACGTATAAAAATGAAAATATAATAAAAACATCCAACATACTCATAACTCCACCTCCGAGAAATAACCACTGTTAACATTTTTATTAACAGTGTGTTCAACTGGATGAGTATTTATTTAAAATGTTATAACCTGTCTGTTAATGCTGTATTTTGAACATCTATGATTAAAGTAGATGTAAATAGTTTTTATGTCTGTGTAATATCTCATTGGATATGAACATACCCATCCCTTATTGTTTCACATTTAGGTTGTTTCCTTTTTCTTGCTATGTAAACAATACTGCTGTAAACATTCTTGTACATATATGTGTGTAGATTCTTTTAGGATAAATTCCTCTTGTGGAGTTGCTTGGTCAAGGAACATAATTTAGGCTTTTGACATGTATTGATGGGACGTGATTTTAAAATTGGTTTAACTCATCAGTGAGTATAAGTTTGCAGAGCTAGGTTACGTGTTTTAGTAAAATTGTCCTTTATACATTCCCAAGTAAATGTACACATGGTTTGTGTTTAGGGGAACTTAAATATATGCTCTTGACTGTCAGGATGAACTCTTAGATGTGAGCCTTACACTTACATCACTTCCCTTTAACATATCTCGAACATAATGAATGATTTTTAAAACCTACTTAAAAATGGAAACCATAAAGAAAAGTACATTCCTCTAGCATTTCAAGTCAAAATGTGTAAACTTAGTTGCTAAACTTATCTACTAAAGCTTTTCTTTACCATATGGGTTTACTGATTAGAGTTCTACGTCACATATGTGATAATGTGCTGTCCATGATGCAACTGAAATTCCGAGGTCCTTTTTTTTCCAAGTGGTTTGAGAACTTACATACTTCGAAGCCTGGGTGCAAAAATCCTTCTAGGACCTGTCTCCCAGTCTTTTAGTTCTCCTTGCTAATACTTAATTTGGCAGCAGTCTTATTTTGGAGTCTCACTTCTGTAGGATCTTTCTGATGTATAACTCAGTTTTCATAGAAACTATTTTTTTTTTGTATTTTTTCATTTAATACAGTGCTTATCACTACAGTTAGCATTTTAACTAGCATAAATTGGTTTGAAAACAGACAAATAATTATTGGTAAGAATACAACTACTTTTCTGGGAGCATAAGTGCTTGGACCTTATAGAGAGTTACCCTTTAGCTGTAGGCATTCACTAGGACTTGGCATCTAAAAATGTCTTACAAAGGGAATGGAGAACATTGGTTAATTTGGAGGTTCGTTAAGCGAACATAGGTTAAAAGAACATCTATCCTGTTTGTTGAGGTAAAACATTTCCTTTACTGAAAGAAATGACTGCTCTTTTTTCTTTTCTTGTTTTACAAATTAAGGTTTGTTTTTAAAATACAGGTGTTTATTTGTCCTTTCCCTTGATCTTTGACATTAAATCTGTATCTGAAGCATTTTATGGCAGGATTCTTTATGTGCAAGATAATTCTTGTTTCTGTTTAATACTCTCTCCTTGGTCATTGTCATTCTCTAGTAGAATGCCTCCTTCAATGTTCTTCTTGATAAATATTTAAGATAATGTGCTTCAGTTGCTGCAGCTAGAAAGTAGTTCATCTTTTTTGCATCTTCCCTTCAGTACTAAAATGTTGATTTGCTCACAGGACTATAAAACTGCATAGAAAATAGCAGCTATGATTAGTAAATATAATGCAGTGTAGAATTTGAGCATGGTGGAAATTTTGTTGACCGAATGTTTTAGTTTGTGAAAGTATTGATGTCTCTGTAATGATGCCTTTTAGGTTATTTCAACCAGAAAATGTTTAGCATTATGTAAATTGCCTCCTTAAAATTTTAGCTGTCATTGAATAAGTTTTATTGTTTAAGTGCAATTATAGCAAATGAGTTTGGCTTTTAGATACACTTAATTTCTAGGGATATTTTGGGAATAGTTGTAGTGTCTTTATAATCAAGGAGGCCATTTGACAAATGTCTTAGAAATCAGATGACTAAAAACATAAAACCTGTATATTAAACTCTTTGTGAAACATAGTATTATCTAAAGTTCCTCTGTTCCACACTGGCTGAAATCCTCCTTGGACACTACTGTTGCTTATTATAAAAGAAATCAAGAGGCAAGATTTGTTGCTTATGTTGGTATTTATGGCACAGAAGACAAAATGAGGTTTCTGCACTCTTCTTATTTTATGAATTTATCTACTGATAAATCCTGTGAACAACAGTTACGCATCATATTTTATAGTAAAAGTTGTGAGGCAGGAAACTGTACTGATGGATCTTAAAAAGAAATATTAGTGTGCTTGGCTGAAATGTAAAAGCTGTGTTTATTTGCTTATGATTTTGAAGCTCCTACCCTGATTATTTAATATTTGCAACAGAATCTTTTTTAACATAGCACTTCACAGTTTGCAGAGTGTCATGACCCACTTATCTTATTTGACACCTATGATAATCTAAGCAGATAGGGCAGTTATCCCGATTTTACCAGTGAGAAAACTGAGGTTCCAACACATACTTAAGTGGTAGAGCCTGAACTAGAATCCCCAGTTTTCTGTTTACTATACTTTATGCCTCCTAAACCATAGTGGATTTAAATTACATACTGGCTTTAAGGAGGGAAAAGGAAATGGAGAAAGAAGTGTGAAGAATCAGTGACCAGTAGAAATGAAATGCAGTGGCTCAGAGCCCATAACCACGAGAGTGCTACTGATCCCTGCCCCACAGCAGGTGTTAGAAGGACCTTGGTAACCTCACAGGTAGCTTATTAATTCTCTCTTATTATAAGCTTTAGTAACCTGGATTCAGCCCTCTAAGAGTTTATGAACAGACATGGAGGTAACTTTCATTAATTAATACTTCATTTTAATATAGTGGATATTTCTACTTTCAGCATTTATTGTAGGCTTCTTCCCTGCTAGGCACCAGGGATACAAAGAGGAATGAGATAAGAGCCCATTTGGAGGAGTTGTCTAAGTGTCAAGCAAAATTTGTAATTGTGGTTTATTTATGTAGAAATTCCCTTCCCTATGAGAGTAAATCTGGCCTTGAAATTTTCCTAAACCTTCTCTCCTTCAACTTATAATTCTTTAATAAACAAAAAGTTACCAGGATTAAATGTGCTCATCATTCTAGAAAAGTATATGCAGCAGGCTTTGGAACTCAGTAATTCATTGTAAAAGTGAAAGCCTGTGTAAGCATGTGGTAGGCACAACTTCCATTTTCCAGGTTTGAGAGGCTGCCAGTGCTGTGTAGTGTGGAGAGATTGAAGTGACTCATAATTCGGGAATGATTGTTTTGATCTCTCCCTGTAGTTTCTGTAGAACATTGGCAGGGTAGCCAGCATAATTAACACTGTACAGGCTAATTATAAACACAGCTCTGGACAATGGCTACCGAGAAGTAACCCTGTACTGGATAATCTTCCAACTGAATTACTTTAGAATGATGACTAGATAATGTCACATTTACTATAAATCAAGTTGCTTTTCCTAGATTGTGCAAGAAGTTACCATAGGGGGAAAAATAATATCTATGGAAGTATCACTGGGTTATTTTTTTCAGGGCCCATCTAAGCATTTCTTTATTGCAGTCCTTCTAACCTTTTCATCCTAAGACAACGACAGGCATCTAAATGTTTATGGAGTACTCTTTTAGAGAGAGTAGGGAAAAGGGCCAGAGTAGGACACTTTTTTCCATTAATAGTTGAATTGATTTTAATAAGGTGAAAGAAACAAAGAGTTTGAAAAGATTATGTTGGACTAGTATAATAAAGAGGGAGAAAAGACAAGCCTGTGGGTAGAGGAGAGTGAAAAGGGTGGAATAAGGGTACAGTGATGAAGTGGTCGTAACAGCCATGTATGCTTGAGAGAAACAGAGATGTTTACAACATGTGTGTGTTCAGAGGCAGAGAAAGCACTGTGCTTGGTCGTGTGTGCTTTAGGGATTTGTGGAAATGTGGCTGAGAGCCAAAGACTGATTTAGTTAGTTTATATATAGGTTTAGCCATTGGGTCACTGAGATTCAGAACAAAGGTGCTAGCTATAGGGACTGATTTCATATAATTGTAACCTGAACTACTACAGGGTGGTTGTATTTTTGTAAAATGAGCCTCAGAGTTATAAAGTAATCACTTCAAATCAAATGCTTTAAAAATAAAGCCTTTGTTTTTCTTTTGGATTTTTCTATTGAGAAGTACTCAGTTAAAATTTAAAATGCACACTTAAAAAAGGGTTTCCCTTTTTAAGAAAAAAATGCAAAAATCTAAATACAGAAATAGATGAGTTAGGTAAAGGTTTTTTGCTTAAGAATACTTTTGAAGAGATCATAAGTTTCATATAGTAGTAGCTCTCTGATTCATTTTAAATATTTGAATTTACAAAAAAACCACACACATTTCCCTAGCTTTTTATTTAAGAGTAGGGGGAGAACATAAGTATTTTCTAAATTTGTGTATAACTAGCATTATTACTGGCTAGATGATTTTGTGTTTTCCAGACATTCTTGAAAGAGAGACAGACGTAAGACTATTGAGCTTTTTGAAAAGGATCTCTGTCTCTAGCCAGGGACCCAGTTCTGATTTGTCTCTTTAATGAACCTAACTAGACTTTTAGAGAAGTGAAAAATTGATCTTGGAAATCTGCTAGGATTTTATATGTGGATTTTTAGGCCAGTTTCTAGGAGAATATGATTTAGAGCCAATAACACTGCTTTCCTGCCTTCCAGCAGCATTTTTTACTTTGCTAATTTTCTGTTGTTTTTCCGTTTTCCATTTCATTGATTTTTGTTCTGTTCTTTTATTTCTTCTACTTACTTAGGATTAATTTGCTATTCTTTTCTAACTTCCTAGGGTGGAAACTTATATTGTTTATCTTAAGCCTTTTTCCTAATATATACAATTAAAGCAGCAAGTTTCTCTCAAATTTTTATGTTATGCTTTTATTATTATTTATTTCAAATATTTTCTACATCCCTTGTAGTTTGTTCTCTGACTCATGGATTATTTAGAAGTTTATTTTCTATTTCCAAAAATCTAGAGATTGTCTAGATAATTTATTACTATTAGTCTTTTAATTGTTTCCATTGTGGTCAAAGAATATAGTCTTTATTTCAGTCTTTTGAAGTTTATTGAGTTTATATTATGACCTAGCATATATGTGTGAATGTTCCATATGTATTCTGCAGTTGTTTGTTTAATGTTCTATAAATTTCGGTTAGGCCAAATTGATTACTTAGTTGTTGTTTACTTGTTCAATCAATTACGAAGAGAAAGATGATAAAATCTTCAGTTATGATTGTATATGTTTCTATTTCTCTCTTGAGTTTTGCCATTTTCTGTTTTATGAATTTTAAAGCTCTATTATTAGGTAGACACATATTTAAGATTGATATCCTGATGAATTTCTTGTTTCATTCTACTTTGTTAACCTATTTGTGTATTTAAATTTAAAATATATCTCTTACAGACAGTATATAGTTGAATCTTGCTTTTTTTAATCCAATGTGGCAACCTCTCCCCTTTAGTTGGAATATTTAAACCACTTACAGTTAATGTAATTATTTGTGCAGTTGGGTTTAAGTCTATAATTTTGCCATTATTTTCATTTGTTCCTTTTTATCTGTTTCTCTGTTCCTCTGAAGGTTCTTTGGGTATTTTTTTAGTACGTCATTTTATTTCCTCTATTGGCTTCTTAGCTATCCATCTTTTAAATTACTTTTTCATTCATTGCTCTAGAGCTAATAATAGGCAATCTTAACCTTATTAAAGTCTGTTTATAGTCAGTGTTGTACCATTTCATATTTTACATTTGACCCTTCTCACTTTCTACTTCACACTTCCTGCTTCTCACTTTATACTTAACCATTTCCATCTCAATTCACAAGTATAATTTAATGTGATTTCCTTATTCACCCTCTGCATTCTTTGTGTTCTTGTTGTCATGTCTTTTATTTCTATATATGTTGAAAACTGCTAACATTCTCACTTTAAGCAAGTAGTTTTAAAATATAGTCTTTTAAGGAAATTTTCAGAAGAATAAAGAACACAAACTTTTATTTTTAACAACTTATTTATCATTTCTGATATTCTTCTTTCTTTCCTGAAGATTTGAATTTCTGTCTGGTATCATTTACCCCCAGCCTGAAGAACCTCCTTTATATATAATTTCTTATAGTGCTCATCTGCTTGCGATTAATTCTTTCAGCTTTTATTTATTTGAAAATGTATCCTTTTTTTGGAAGGAGGTTTTCACTAGATATAGAATTCAGAGCTGACAATTTTTTTCTTCTAGCCTCTTAAAAATGTTGCCTGTCATCTTTGGTCCCCATTGTTGTGATGAGAAGTTAGTGGTTTATTGTTTGTTTGTTTGTTTGTTTTCATTATTTTTTCTCCTATATGTAACATTGTTTTCAGTCCCTTTAAGGATTTTCGCTTTATCTTTGATCTTCAGTGGTTTGACCATGATGTAGCTAGGTATGATTTTCTTTGTATTGTTTTTGGAGTTTGATGAGCTTTTTAGATCTGGTAAATAGTGTTTTCAACAAACCTAATAAAATTTTAACTATTATTTCTTCGAATATTTTTTTCTGCCTATTCTCAGCCTCCTGGAGCTCTATTACATATATGTTAGAACATTTCATATTGTCTCACAAATCTCTGATGTTGTGATCATTTTTTTTTTAATTTTGTTTTTCTCTTTATTCCCGAAATTGGTAATTGCTAGTGATCTATCAGGTTCATGGACTCTTCTGCTATCTCTAGTTTAAATCCATTCAGTTACTTTTTCCATTTTAGTTATTGAAACTTTCATTCCTAGAATTTCCATGTTTTTCTCCCCTTTGGTTCTTTTTTATAGTTTCAGTTTCTCTGCTGAGATTCCCATCTGTTCATATATTCTCCTTTGTTGTTGTCATTATTGTTGTAACACATTTCCTTTACTCTTTGAGACATTTTTATGATAGCTGCTCTAAAGCTTCTACTAAATGCAACATCTGGGTCAACTTAAAGTCAGTTTCTAATGACTTATTTTTTCCTATGGTTCACATTTTCTTGTTTCATTGAGTGTCTAGTAATTTTTTATTGTGTATTGAAGAGAGAGTTGATGATACATGTTGAGTTTAGTTACTGGCTGTTGCCTTTGCGGGCTTAGTTTTATACTTTGCTAGGGCAGATCTGTGGAGAGCTCAAGGTTTTTCCTCAGGCCCCTCTAACTTAGCAAGACCCATCCTCCAAATTCTATATCCCCTATGAATTTTATTAGGACTTGGTTTTAGACTTAGTTACTGAGGTTCTCAAGTAGACTTTATCCCTGGTTGTGCTTTTGCTCCTAAAGTGAAGCCTTTCTTGTGCTGCAAGTTGATGCCTAGAGTGTTAGTGAGTCTCTGTTCAGGTTGCGTTAGACTGCCAGTGTTTCCTTATATTGCTCGACCACTAGTATTTCTATTCCATATTAACTTTATTATAGCCACTCTTTTGTAAGCCTCATGTAGTTATGTCCAGCACTGGTTAAGGACTCTCAGGGAACTCTTGTACAAACTTTTATGGTCTCTTCCTTCTCTCTGGTACCCTGTCTCTGCCTACCAGCCCTGCTCTGCTTGGACCCCAGCTCACTGTACTACAATTAGGAAATTGTCTTTAGGAGAGAACCAGAGCAAATTTGAGCTCTTCGTTTCCTTCACTTAGAGGTCACATTCTTGCTCTGTTATCCAGTACCTGAAAATAGTTGCATCATTTTAATAGTTGTAATAGTTGTCTGGTACCAATTACTCTGTCATTTGGGAAGTGAAAGTCTCCCACAGCATTTTTGTATGTGTCGAAGTGAACTTTAGGGGTTTTGTGAAAGGGAAAAATAAATATATCTTAGTTTCTTTTATAACTAAATAGAGTAAAGTGAGCTTATAGTGCTCCATGAACTGAATCGTTTCTCTCTGATCTTCCCGCCTCCCACTCCCAGTCATCCATTTACTTCTCTCTTCTCTCTTCACAAGAGAGACAGGTGGGGTGAGGGGAACAGAAGAGAGAAAGACCTTGCTTGGATCCTGCATCCTGGATTATGACCTTGGGCCTGTCAACTGGAAAATTACATGTGGTTTATAAAAAAGCACTGTATATCCAGGGTAAAAGTAGAAATGCACATAGGACTTTGTTTGTGTTTTATGACACTGCTCATACATTGAGATGTAAGGAAATAGGATGTGTCAGGAAAAGGGACCACTTCAGAACTTGTTCTCTCTTAATTACTGCCTTTCAGATTTAGATATCATTATCAGTGTATATAATAATACTTAAACTTGTAACTTAGCATGAACATTGGGGTGATGGGGTGGATCATATTTTATCAGATTAGAGCTGTTCAGAAAATCACTTTTTTGTTCTCAATTTTAGTCTTGTCTTTTTAAGCTTAAACTTTTTAAAAATAAAATCTCTTTTTGATGGAAGAGGATTGCTCATAGGGAAATAGTTACTTTATTTGATAATTAGCCATCACTTCAGAAATTTAATGAAGTTTCCATTTGGAAATGATCTAGAAGATGTGAATGCTATCTCATGCTTAGAGTTTCTAGCTCTGTTTAAACGTGTGATAAGGGTCTCAGAAGAGTAATTCTTCATTTTTAGGGCCTAACTTAAATATAACAAATAGTTATATTATTTAATCGAATATAGTAAATCTTATATCTGCCCAAGAAGCCTTATTTTGATTAAGCCTATTCTTTTAAAGTTGTTGCAGCTTGCTGACTTGGAAATACACCCCATTTCATTTCATTTCATTTCCTCAGAAAATATGATGGTAGTTTAAAGGGATTAAAGTTGGTGGGAAGTTTGTTCCTTTTAATTTGAGTTGTTCACTATGTTTGCCATAGCTTTACCTTTTGTCATTTTTTAAAAATTAAACTCAGTTAATCACTTTCTCTCTCACCTGCACCCTCTATGCATTTTCCCCTTAGCTTCTCATTACAGCCTCCCTACATATTCAAACCTGAATTAACCATCAGCTTTCTCGACTTTTAAAAACATTTTTTTTTAATTTATTTTTTGTTTTTAATTGTGGTAAAATACATGTAACATGCTTTCTCTTATTTTAGATCTGTGCTGGTAAGCACTGCTAGACACATGGAAACTAGTGGCCAGACATATTCCACTGGACTTGTTACTAAACTTCTCAGCCATACTTTGTCCTTGGGTCACCCCTCCCTTGTCTTCTTTCAAAGCATGTGTTCTTTATTTTTCTCCTCAAGTCACCTATGCCTTCCCCACAATTACCTTAGGCTCTGGGTAGATGGCCTGACTTTCTCTGTCACAGAGAACATGGAGGCTCTCTGCTGTTCACACCCTAACTTTCCATGCTCATATACGTGCTTCTTCCCTACCTTACCTCCCATTCTTCCAAGCTTAGAGTAGGAGAGTGCCTGGTTCCCATCGAGGTTAACCTTTTTACTGGAGTTCGTGTGATGTCTCCCTGTCCCTCTGGGATGCAGCATTTTCTCCGGTCCACTTCTCCACCTCCACATTTTGTCATTCTTTACTTTTCTTTCCTCAAATCAGTACCTGCTTAAGTTATTCCCATCTTAAACACAAACAAATGAGCAAACAGAAACCAAAAGGATTTAACTCTTCTTTATGACATATTATCTTTTAATTTGACCCGTTGCTTTTCTCTTGAGACACAACTGTATACCTCGAAAGAATAGTCGATAGCCCTTGCATTCCCATGTTAACTTTTCATTCTTTCTTTGGGCCACTAAAGTCAGGCTTCTGTTCCCGTTACTCCACCTCATAAAAGTCACTGATTCCCTGGTTGCCAAATCTAGTGGCCTCTTTAGGCCTCGTTTACTTGATGTTTCTAGGACATTAAATGCTGACTACTTCCTTCTTCATAAAATTCTTCCTTTGCTCTCTGGGATTTTACTGTCCTGATTATCCTCCCTTTAACATATTCTTCTTATTCTCCTTTGCTGCCCCTCTTCCCCTGCACCCTCCCCCGCTTCAGTGCTGATGCTCTTCGACCCTTTTCTCCTTTTTGGTAGTCTCTCACATCTGCATGATTTTAATTATCATGTACTTAAATAGGTGAATTCAAAATCTGAATCTTCCACCCATATCTCTCTTTTAAGTCCAGACTCAAAATATAATCTTTATAACAGTCCTACAAAATAGTAATGTTTTCCACATTTATAAGTGAGGAAATTGAAACTAAGGCATGTTTGATAACCTGTTTGAGATCAAGCAGTCAGTGCAAGAGCCAGGATGTCAACCTCTGTCTAAATCTTTGTCTAACTTTATAACATGCTATTAATCAAACATTTTCACCTGGCTATCTGACAGATAATATATTAGATTTGTCATATCTCATACCAAATGCCATATCATAACTCCATTCTCACTACTCCCCACCCCCCACCCCCCAAAAAAAAGAGAGAATATGAAAATATACATTCTCAATCTCAATGAGTGGCATTCTTTCTTCTAGTTATCAAAGCCAGAACATGTATAGGGAATTGACTTCCCTCTGTCTCTCCATCTTACAGGCCCATCCGGCCCAAGAGATCATCAGTTCATGTGTACTCTCCCTCTTTAACATGACCTGCAATCCTGCCCTCCTTTTCACTTCCACTGCTACTGTCACAGTTAAGAACTTTACATCGACCTTCATTGCCATTATAGTGACAATCCAAACATTGCTTTTCACATTATCTGAGATGAAGAATCAACACTTTTTGTTTTTAATTTTTAATTTGTTACGGAAATTTTGTAGGAAAAAAATGAATCATTGGAAAATTGAAATAAAAAAAACATGCAAAATGTAAACTCGATTTTTTAAATTATTAAGTTCGATAGACATAAAATTACTGTCAAAGTGATATAGTAGTTTTTAAATACTAATTTTCTATGTGTATCCTGTCACAGACAGTAACAAACAGTTTGCAGATTGGCAGTGGTCCACAGACAACATCAAGGAGCACTAGTTCATGTTATCTGATGAAAAGAAATGTCTTTAGTTTTCTTAGATTATAACCACATGGGCCTATGTTATTTAAAACTGAAACATTTCAACTAAGACATTCTTTGCTTTTGACTTACAGATAGCTTGAATATGTGGATTTAAGAGGTTTTAGAAAATTTCCTGTTTCTTTAGGAACCTTTCTTTCGATACAAATAAATCCCATGAGAGCAAGGGGTAGTCATGTGTTACATTACAATTTAATGCTAAGATCAAAGTGTACTGACCTGAGAATCCAAAGCAACATTTTCTTAAATAGGTTTGAAGTACATTCAATCTTCATGGACTACCTATAAGAAAAGTGATATTTCCTGGTTCGATATATTTAACTCGATATGACTGAACACACATATAAAGGTTTGTTTCTGATGTGCAGTGAAATATAGTAGATGGGTCGATGTGTTCCATTTATGAAAGATTAAAATTCTATATAGGTATTAATCTGACTGTGTGATAAATAAAGTAAATTATTTGGATTTTGGCAAGCATCCAACTAAGCCCTTGTCAACGATTTGGTTAATGAATTGCAGACAGGAGATGCAAAAATGGTTAGACTGTAGATTACGCCTTGGCATTCAACACAGCATAGCTGAAGAATCCAAAAACACAAAAACAAAATTCTAGGGTGATAGAAGTCAAGGATGGGGGTGCTCTAAATAATATGCTGAGATCATACCTAGAGTTGGTTTAGAAATTTATTAAATAAAATTATATTGCTCAGACTCCATTGTTGTCTGTATCAGGTCTGACACTGAAGAAAACACATGGGCAAATGCCTAAGAGAACATAATTTTCACGTATGAGATAAAAGTCATGAAAGGCCTTATAGACATTTTAAAATGCAAAAGGAAATTGAACAACTAATCTGTAGCAGCACTGTACCAGTTATTTAAAAACTACCACAGAAAATGTCTAACCATTAACTGTTCATTAAGAGTTAAAAACATTTTTTAAGTTCAATTACAGCAATGTTTACTCTGTTAGTAAAGTAAATGACCCCCAAACACAGTTAGCTATCAAAACAAAACAAAACTTTGTCACAAGATGTTGGGGCACTGTAGGAAGTTCAGGAGACTAAATCCCCAAAGCAGGATGTTATATCTATCACCCCCTTCTTCTATTTCCAGATAAGTCACAGGAGATAGATAGATGGCAGCTTGCTAAACCCACACCTAGGAAGTGATTAAATGTTTTATTCAAAGAAAACTTTAAAGTAGCATAGCTTTTATGAAATTGAGGATAGAGAAGAAATAGAAAAAAGCAACCTCTTTGGGGTCTCTGTGCTCCCCAAAGTAAAAAGAGGTGAGATAAAGTAGGGAAAATATTTTTAAAAAGTAATAAAAAAATAACTTTTCTTAATTTACATTGTAGCAAGTTAAGCTGAATTATGGAATAATTCACCAGGTGAACTGGAATGGAGGGGAGAAATGATGACGTTGCAGGCAGAGGCAGCAGAGAGAAAGTAAGCATGTGGAGGATGGCGTGAAGTAGTAGCCGGGCTTGATCTCAGAAATAGGAGTTTGGGATGACCAGAGCACACCCAGGCTCAAGCCAGTGCTTCTCAAACTTATGGGCAGGTAAATCACCTGATTCAGTGGAAGGTCCTGAGAGTCTGCTCTTCTAAAAAGCTACAGTGTTTTGCAAATGCTCTGGTCCACAGAGCACCCTGTGAGTAGCAAGACTGTAACTTTTATCTTAATATTTATTGATAATTTAATGGATTATGAGTTGCTACTATTTAGTTATTTAGTATTTGTTGAATAGCACAAAATACATGGCATTTCTGTTAAACTAGATATTAAGTAATTTTATATAAGTTTTGCTCAGCTGATGGTGAAATGATACTTTTAGAAACTTCATGTGAAGTACAAAAGAAATAAATAATTTAGGTATAAGCTCTCATCTTTTATTGAAGTAGTTGATTAGGGGGTTGCAATATGATGATGGAAAGAGTCTAAAATTTGGATTCAGATTTTTAGAACTGGGCTCCAATATCAGTTTTGTGACAATAACTGTGACTCTATAAAGCTAATTAACACTTTCTGTTTTTTTCTCTTGTCCGAAGTAGTTATACTACTTGCCATTTTATAGAATTGTTGTAAGGGTCAGAAATGATATGTACTATGTAGGGAGAGGTTAATGAGAATTTCAATTACCAAACTTTTGAGATTCCTTAAAAGCTAAAATTTTATGATTCTTAAATAAAGAACATTGATCTGATTCTGTCCATCCACTTTTAAGTCTTTTTTTCCTCAGTGACTCTTAGCAAGTTGGAGAATGTGATTCTTTGTAGTAAAAGCTCCCACCACTACCCCACCCCAAAATCCATTTATACGCTTCATATATAATATGGTTGTTATAGGGGGGAATATGTCATACATCTGAATGCTCTGGATGCACGAAAAAACAGGTTGGATTATAGTTTTATCTGATTTTTACTGTTCTTTTATCTTATTTTTTTTTTATTGTTTCTTATTATGAGAATTTTCTATATAATTTGCCACTTTCAGTTTGCTATGGAACAAGAACATCCCTCTTCCAGGGGGAAAAACATAACCCAGCCTGTTGTTTGACCATCATTCAAGCCTATAAACGGGCATACCAGTTTGTGGTCCTCCCTAGGGAGAATGAGACTCAGCGCAGAGACCCACAAAAGACCTAAAAGCAGAAATTCTGAAGTTCTGGTGTCAGGACCCCAGAAGGGGGACATGGACTATGGGTGGGCACATCTCCTTGATCTTGAGGCCTCACGCTATGGGAACAGGCACAGCTGGAGGCAGGCCAAAGCAGAGCCCTCTAAAGCTCAGAGCAGGGGTCTAGGTTGTTGGGCAGGAGCGTGTTAAGGAAATTAGCATTTAATCTCAGCTACCTTTTTTTGATACTAGCCTGTTTACTTAGCTTTCTTGTTTCGTGATGGTAGTATACTTTTATTTATGCCTGAGTTTTAATGGGTACAAGAAAATTATAAACATCTTATTTAATTCATTAGGTCTGATATGGAAATAAGTCTTGGTGATAAAAAAATTCTTAGATTAAATGTGGTCTTGGTTAGTAGATATTTTATTATGAGCTTTTCTTTCTAATTCTGTGCCTTGTCCTTGTGTTTTGGTTTTTTTAGATCGGCTTCAGCTCCCCCGGAATATGATTGAAAACAGCATGTTTGAGGAAGAACCAGATGTGGTGGATTTAGCCAAAGAGCCATGTTTACATCCTCTAGAGCCTGATGAGGTGGAATATGAGCCCCGAGGTTCACGGCTGCTGGTGCGGGGTCTTGGTGAGCACGAGATGGATGAGGACGAAGAGGATTATGAGTCATCTGCAAAGCTGCTGGGCATGTCCTTCATGAACAGAAGCTCAGGCCTTCGGAACAGTGCAGCCGGCTACAGGCAGAGCCCAGATGGGACTTGTTCAGTACCATCTATAAGGACCATGATGATCTGTGCTTTTATCATTTTGGTTGCCATTTCTATAATCATGGTGATTTATCTACTGCCCAGATGTACCTTTACCAAAGAAGGCTGCCATAAGAAAAACCAATCAATGGGACTAATCCACCCAGTTGCAACAAATGGGAAGTTGTTTCCATGGGCACAAGTCAGGCTTCCCACTGCCATTATGCCACTACGCTATGAACTTAACCTCCACCCAAACCTAACCTCAATGACATTCAAGGGTTCTGTGACGATTTCACTTCAGGCTCTTCAGGCCACTTGGAATATCATTCTTCACAGCACAGGCCATAATATTTCAAGAGTGACCTTTATGTCAGCTGTTTCGAGCCAAGAAAAACAAGTTGAAGTCCTGGAATATCCGTTTCATGAACAAATCGCCGTTGTTGCCCCTGAAGCCCTCCTTGAAGGGCACAATTATACCTTGAAGATAGAGTACTCGGCAAATATATCTAGCTCTTACTATGGGTTTTATGGCACTTCCTACATAGATGAACATAATGAGAAAAAGTATGTAGCCCTCTTAAATGATTCTCCTTCTTTACTCTGTGATGACTTCTGCAATATGGATTCCTTTGCCCACACCAGAGACATTAACTTCAATTTAAAAAAATTTAGGCCGATATGTGTAAAATAGTAGAATGATGATTTGGAAGAATGTGCTATTTATTTCTTAGTAAAAGCCTTGAGCATATATCATATTATCATGGTGGGGTCGGGGTGTGCTGATGAAAGGAAATGGATAAGGATTATATCAATTTCAGTCTTCATCACAAAAATGTGTGTTACCTTGAGCTTTTTATATCTTATAAAGTGAGTTTAGTTTTCTTTCACCTTACAAGATCTCTATAGGAAGCAGAGTGAAGAAGGGTATGGATTATTCTTTTAAGACCTATCTTCCTAATGTGTGGAACTTTTAGGAGGTCCTTAAGTGAGATGGAGAAAGAGGTGTGACAAAGAGGGTGCGATGTATGTATGCTTCCGTATGTCATTTTTAGTATCCTTAACCTTTGCTGGTTTATTTTTTTTAAATGCCACTCTATTTTGAATTTCTGATGGAAATTTAAAAAAAAAATCTAGGAGAGACTTAAATTGATTTTTTTAAAAAAAGCGACTCAAACAAAGTATTCAGCTCCCTATTCAGAGCATGTATTTTGCACTTTAATCTTAATAGCACATAGTTCGAATTTCTGGAAAGATGCAGTGCACACTGCTTACAGGTTATTCTTAAGTAGCAATAATGTCAGTTCTTTTGTGTGCTCAGAGTCCTTGTTAGGTGTGTTGAGTGCGAATTCTCTCATATTACTTTAATCCAGTGTGCAAATTACTGATGCTGGCCATTTGACTAATGTGCATTGACCTATTGAGAAAAGTAGAAGTGAATATTTTAAATCTTTTTGAAGTTTTTGAGCCATTTTAAATAGATGAAAAGACAAAAGCAGAATCTGTAGTCCTATTCATATAAGTAATTTTTCTCTTTTCTCTTTTATGTAATACTTTTAAAATAAATGGCATGCTGGCTTTTCATGAGATCTAACATTAAAAGTAAATTTATAATTGCAATAGCAGCTCAGGCTTCTTGGCTTTTTACCTCTTTTTACCATCTCTAGAAATTGTAGGATATATATAAAAACTGTTCTTAGTATGCAAACAAACCTTTAAGACAAATATTTTATCATCTCTTTAAAATGTTATGTGGCAGAATAAGATGATTTTGGTATGGTCACTTGTTGACTCTTGCCATGGGCTGGATTGAGTTGTGGAAAATTCTGGAAAAATGGAAGACAGTGTCTTAAAATTAATAAATAGAGTATTAAAAGTAGTATTTTAAAATCTATTAGAATAAATTAGTGAAACTCTGCTGTTACAAAAAATACGTAAGTTCATGAGCCTGTCTGGTACAGTAAAATGAGTACCCCATATGAATGTATGTCTTGATGCAAGATAACAGTTTAGGAGATTATTTATACCTTTTAAGATGTCTGAAAACTATAATTCAAAGCAAATTTTCGGTCTTTTTTCCACTTTTAATGTAGCTTAGTCCTATTAGACAAGTTTTTTATACCCTTCCCCCAGGCATAATAAGAATAAATATTTAAACAGGTAGGTAAAGTAATTAAGAAATATATTCCTTACTGATTGGAAAATAAAAATATGTGTCAATGCCAAACATGTATTGATACTTCTTGTGGTAAGGGAGTGTTAGGGATGTCATCTAAGAGATGGAGATGGTCAGTGACCTTGCAATTAAATCTAGAAACTATTGATTGACTTTAAGGTTCTAGATAACAAACAGTATGAAAGGAACTAGTAAACAAATTTAGGATGAGGATGTGTTTTATTTCTTTGTCTTTAAATCCTCAGTGTATTTTTCTTGAGCTCTTAAAGCATTCTCTTTAACTGATCTCCTGGCTTCTAATCTTACCACATTTCCCCCTCTTGCCCCTACCTTCCACACTGCTGCCAAACTCGTATTTCTAGAAGTACAGATCTAACCTTGCTGGTCTTTGGTTTACAACAGTTCCTCATTTCTAACAGGATTTAGTTCAAGATCTTTGAAGATCTGGCCCTTGTTTTTTTCACAGCCCTCACTGCCATGATGAATTTCATGTGCACTTTCCTGAATTCTAGCTATAATAATGGCCCATATTTACTGAAAACTGAAGTGCTAAAAACTGTTTCAGGTATTTTATATGTTTACTTGTTTATTCTATCAAACCCACTAAAAGTTGGATATTAATATTTAATTCATTTTACAGATGAGGAGGCAGAGGCACATAAAGTAATTCATTCAGTATCTTATGGCTAGCAGGTAGCAGAGAGGGACTCAAACCAAAGGTCATTTTAACTAGCAGGCCACATTCTTAACCACTGTGGTGTACGGTCTTCTTTCCTATTACCTATTATATCATCAGTGCTTTGAATTCTCTTACCTGACCCCCAGCTAATTCATAATTATCTTCAGCACTACTGGCAGTAGCACTCAGACTGCAACTAGCATTTTTCTGAAAGCAAATGCAGTCACTAATGCAAGAATAAGCTTTAAGATATTCAACATAGGTAGGACAGATTATAAATTATCATCAAGCAGCAGCCTTCTCAAAAAGACTTTTATGTGGGCTAGTTAGTATTGCATCTCTTTTAACAATAATTTAAGATATTACTTGTCTTAGAACATCACAATGCAGTTTTTATCCAAAGTGATGGTCCAAGTAAACTCTTTTTTATGAATAGTATGGATGTGATCAAACTTTATTCCCTGGTCCCTAGTGGCCCTCTTCTAAAATCTTCTGTTAACTGGGTAAAAATTTGGGAGTAGGGTGAAGAAATGGAATGTTAGAAATGTAATATGTTTACATTGTTTTGTGTATGTTGATTATTATCTTTCTTGCAGTTTACCCAATAGAAACAGTTATTTGAGCAAATCCTTACCAGGAAAAAGTATAATAATTTTAAGTGTGAAAGGAATTATGACTATCTAGTGTTTATAATAAATATCTATGTAGGACTTTATAGCATATAAGTAGTTTTTATTATGAATAGTTTTCTTTGATTCTAACAAAAGCCCTAGGTGTTTGTCAGGGGATCCTACCTCAATCCTAATATAATAAATAAGGAAACTGAGACTTAGGTCACTGATTTGCCTGAAGTCATATGGCTGGTAAATTGCAGAGTTTATATCTTCTGACTCCAAATCCCATGCTCTTTCGTATTTCTCTTTTAAAAGTAGAAACTAAGCCATAAGCAAGTGAAGCTGTCATGTCTAATGTGGTCGTCATATATGTACCATATTGACTGGTGCCTGAAATATGCACACTAGGGCTGCATTTGCCCTTATCACTCTATGGCCATGTTTTTGGATGATTTATCAAGTGCAAATCTGTTTTATTCCTCTGCTTAATTGAACATCTGCATTTCTCCCCTTTTGTTTTTTACACTTTTCTCCCTACCTTTAATTGAGGACTTTTATATGAGTCAGATTCTCACGTGTTATTGCTGTGCTGTGGGTGGGGAGGGGAATGTTTGCTTCTTTTCTAAGGAGCATAAAAGAAGCCAGCGTACTACAGGACACCTAATTTTTTCTACCTTCATGAAAGTGCACGTTGTGCATTTGAGGTTTAGGTTGTGAAGCCAGAGTCTGCACAGATGAGTAATGGCTCCTAATGACCACCTTTCATACTGATCTTCTATCAGAAGCCTTTTAAAGACCCATTGGCCAGACACAGTCTACCTTTGTGGCTTCATCTCCAGCAACACTGGCTAGTCACCTCCAGTCCCTGAACATGCACTGCTCCCTCCTTGTGCTTCCCATTCTTCCTAGAATCTACTTGCTTCCCTTCTCTACCTTTTCAAACAGTAATTATTTTTTAAGGCTCTCTTCAGATTTTGTCAGCCAGTTTCCTTACTGTATCTCAACTGTTAGTCAGCATTTGTTTCCTACTCTTTGTTCCCAATGCTTTGGTTTCACTATTATGATATGATTTGCATCCTGACAAGTTTCTGTCTTTTGGATAACCTCTACCTCTCCCAGTCGATTGTGGATCCTTTAATGATGGGGATTATATGATGTTTATCTTAGTACCCCTCCTATTTGGCAAGGTGCCTTGAATAGTAGGTGCTCAATAACTGTTGGATAAATTTGCATTTGTTTTAGGTATTTTGCAGCAACTCAATTTGAACCCTTGGCAGCAAGATCTGCATTTCCTTGTTTTGATGAACCAACATTTAAAGCCACATTTATCATCAAGATCATAAGGGAGGAACACTACACTGCTTTATCAAATATGCCTAAGGTACTGTTCTGTTCCTTGATTATAAAATCTTTGAACGAGTCTCTTTGTTACAGATACTTGAATTCCTCTTTGCCATATTGCTGAGGATGATGTAAATCTCACACATTCTTATTCTTTCTTAAAATATGCAAATAAAAGTTAAAATATATGTTGAAATCAATTGGGAAGTCAGCCTGAAGCACATATAAGAGGAAGACCTGCTGGATGTGGAAGTATGGTCAGGAAATGCGAAGCGTGTGTTGTATACTAAAGTTGTACAAAATTATTAATACTGTGAATAAGTACTGAAGATCACAGTGATATTTTCTGAGATGGTGAATTTGATGGTCTAAACAGTGACATTTGATACTGTTAAATCACAATTGACCTCGGTGTTTTATTGTTTATTGAAAAATGAGTGTTATAATGTGGAGGTTTAATAAGAACACAAAGGTCTTTCTTGGATATGAGCTCTGCATGAGAGGCAGGGAGGGTGAAATCAAGCAGAGCTGTTTTTGTGGTAAACAGAACTTGAGGGTCCTTTTGTTGACACCTTAGGGGCTGTAAGCAGCCCAACAGGAGCCTCTCAGAACACAAGCAACTAGGGAAGAGGAACAGCCACATCTGACAGAGTATGGAGCTGACCCTGGCATGCAGGAGAGGACAAGATCTGCCCTTCAACAGGAATGCCACTTCAACAACTCCACTCCCAGCCACATTCTTCACCTTAATCTTCCTCTGAAAGAGAAGGAATGCTTACTTGCCTACTGTCCAAAACATGTCTTAATTCATGGTCAGAAAATCCTGTAAGGTTGACTGTATCTTCTGTCCACTGCAGACTTCTATATTGACTTATTGTCTTTGCTCCCACTAAACCTTTTTGGGGCTAAACCTTTCTGCAGCTGTTTCAGATCATTTGGAGGGATATCCCCGCTATAGCTCTTTCTGTGAATGTGTTTGTAGTAGTAAGGAGGAGCACTCCTAGGTCATTAAGGAAGGACTTGGGTTTTGATGGTGTTTTAAAGAGAAGAAACAGAACCACTATTACTTACTACCTCTAACTAACATTTATTTAAAGCCATCTTTTGAGACTAAAAACTCCTTAAGGATTTTCACTGTAAGTTATATATCCTCATGATGAGGAATAGTAGAACAGACTGAGGCTAAAGACCTTGCTCTGTTTAGATACTAGTGCTGGGAGATTAAAATATGCCAACATCTTTAGTACTTATTTCCTCTTTGAATTTTCAGTTTCTCAGTTTATTTTTCACTATTCTTTATCCCCATCGTTACAGAACTGTCATCTTTTTCCTTTGCTTACAGAAGTCATCAGTCACTATGGAAGATGGACTTGTTCAGGATGAGTTTTCTGAGAGTGTGAAGATGAGCACTTACCTGGTTGCTTTCATTGTGGGGGAGTTGAAGAACTTGAGTCAGGACATAAATGGGACCCTGGTATGTTGTTCTGGTATTTACCTAGAAAGAGGTTATGAGAAATTCTTTAATAATTTCTGGTAACTGCTTTATGAAGGAAAACAAGCTCTTGGATCACATCTCTCACACTTTATGACAGAAATGTTACTTTTTGCTTAGTTGTTATTTACTGTTATAAATTGAATACCTGAAAGTCAATATATCTCAAGTTTCTTTTAATGTTACCTTTAAAAGTGAATTCCAATAAGACAATATATATATAATAAAACTTGTAGAACTGTGGTAAATGCTGTTACCACTGAGTCACTAGCTTAGTACAACTATTTAGATTTAAATTAAAATTCAACAACAGTATCATGGCTAAATAAGATGTCCCTCATTCATGTCCCTCTACCCTAACGACAACAATTTGGCATCTGTACATGTACAAAAATGCCTTTGTGAAAGCTGTGGGATCCAGCACCATATGGGGAGGAGTCTTGAGAAAGAGCATAGCTAGAAGTATCATACTTCCTTATTTCAAACTATACTACAAAGCTATAGTAATGAAAACAGTATATATGACCATGAAAAGAGTATGGTATTGGCATAAAAATAGACACATAGACCAATAGAACAGGACCAAGAAATAAACTCCCTCATATATGGTCAGTTAATATTTGACAAGGGAGCCAAGACTACCCAGCGGGGAAAGGATCGTGTCTTCAGTAAGTGGTACGGGGAAAACTGGATAATCACATGCAGAAAAAAGAAATTGGACCTTTCTCTTACACCCATCGCAAAAGCTAACTTGAAATGAATTAAAGACTTACAGGTAAGATCTGCAACTATAAAACTACTGGAAGAAAACATAAGGGGAAACCTCCTTGATATTGGTCTTAGCAGTGTTTGGGAGTTTTTTTGTATATAACACTAAAAGCACAAACAACAAAAGGAAAGATAGCAAGGGGACTACATCAAACTAAAGCTTCTACACAGCAAAAGAAACGATCAACAAAACAGAAAGGCAACCCTCAGAATGGGAGAAAATATTTGTGAATCATATTTCTGATAAAGGATTAATAACTAAAATATATAAGAAACTGATACAACTCCATAGCAAAAACACAATCCAATTAAAAAATGGGCAGAAGAACTGAATAGAACTTTCTCCAAAGAAGATGTACAAATGGCCAACAGGTACATGAGAAGGTACTCTACATCAAGAGAAATGCATATCAAAGCCTCAGTGAGATACTACCTCACACCTGTCAGAATGACTGTCATCAAAAGAACAAGAAATAGCCAGTGTTTATGAGGATATGGAGAAAAAGGAAGCCTTTATGCACTGTTAGTGGGAATGTAAATTGGTGTAGTCACCACAGAAAACATGGAGGTTTCTCAAAATATTAAAAATGTAACTACCATATGATACAGCAATTTCACTTCTGGAGATTTGATGTCTATGTCATTTTATATATATATATATATATATACACACACACACATATATATATATATATATACACATATATGTATATATATATATAAAACACACATACATACATATGTATGTATATGTATGTATATATGTATAATATACATATATATGTATATAATCATATATATACACATACATACACACATTTATATATGCATCATTACATTTATATATAAAATCAGAAATGTGCAGGGAACTATATAATCAGAACTTCAAAGAGATATCTGCATTTCCTTGTTCAGTGCAGCATTATTCACAATAGGCAAGATTTTGAAATAACCTAGGTTTCTGTCTATGGGTGAATGGATAAAGAAGATGTGGTATATATAAATAATATATATACCACATAAATAATAATTTTTACCATATAAATAATAATATTTACCATATAAATAATAATATATAGAATATTATTCGGCCTTGAGAAAGATGGAAATCTTGCCATTTACAACAGCATGGATGGACCTTAAGGGCATTATGCTAAATGACATAAGTAGAGAAAAAAGACAAAAACTCACTTATATGTGGAATCTAAAAGAAACCAAACTCATAGAAACAGAGTAAAATGGTGGCTGACAGGAGCTGAGGGCTAGAAGACATGGGGAGATATTGGTCAAAGGGCACAGACTTTCAGTTATAAGATGAACACATTCTGGGGACCAAAAGTACAGCATGATGATCGTCATTAATAACACTATTTATCATACAACGTGAAAGTTAAGGGAGTAAATCTTAGCTATTCTCACCATAAGAAGGAAAAGGTAACTATATGAGGTAATGGAGGCATTAACTAATGCTGCTGAGGTTCAACACATTGTACACCTTAAATTCACACGTTATATATTACATCATTAAAGTTGAAAAAAATTAAATTTAAAATTTACTTCTTCAATTTTAGTAGCCACATTTTTAGTGTTCTTGTGACTTAGTGGCTACCATACTGGGTAGCACCAATACTGAATATTTCCACCAATACAGAAAATTTTATTGAGCAGCATTAAATCTAGAACCTTGTTCAGACTTAAAAAATAGTGTAAAAACATACTTAAAAGAAAAACTCCACGCTGTAAAATTTAGTCGAATCTTCCTTTTTTTAAAAAGCAAGTCCTGATTGAGTTTTCTCATTTTAGAGTAATGAGCAAGATTGTTTAAGGGTCTGGTGTATCTGTCATTTTTCAAAATTGATTATGTGGTCTAATTAGGCTCCTCTGCTTATTTTTGTCATTAGTACCTGTCTGTAAATGATTTTTGATAGATTTTATGCTTTAATTTTATAGTAGAGACCTAATGAAGCTAATATTTTCACATACTGACGGTATAGAAGAAAATGGTCTTTTAAAGCTAATACTGATTATTCTTTATGACAAAAATATGATGAAATTCTTTTTTATATATATTGTCTACCCTTTGAACACTTTTAATTGGATTTAGGTTTCCTTTCTAGACTAAAGAGCTTTATTTTAATCACAGTATACTTGTATCATTATTGTGCTAATTAAAAAAATATACTTATGTTAATAAGATTATCATGTCCACCCTATAACTCTTAGAAATAGGGACAGAGATAATAACTATCTGGCTGTATATTGACAATAATACTGTATGCCTTTATGCCCAGTGTTAAAGGATGAACTATTCAAGAAGTAAAGTAAGTGATCAAGGATAAGTGTAGACTACATATTGAATTTATTCAATATGATTTACTCACCTTTGGATTGAAAGAGATTTTGTCAAGTCTAAACCAAAAAATTTTTTAGAAATCTTTCAAAAGAGTATTAAGATTGATTTAAATCTGAAAAAAAAATTAATTCCTCTTTAAGCATTGCACCACAAATTTAGCCCTTGATTTAGATGTTGCAGCCTTGATGAAATCTAAAAAGCTCATCTAGAAAGTCAGATTTGCTTCTCCCATGCCAGCCAAAGACCTCTCTTTCCTTGAAGTGTTTCATTTTTTCCACAGCTGGGGTTAATCATCCCTCTCTGATCTTTCATAGCACTTTAGTTACATTTCTGTTGTAATTCTTATCATACTCTTTGATATAAAACCCCCAGCACTTTTTATTGTATCCCAAAATGTGTATAGACTTGGCTTTTTCTTTTCCCTCAGTCCCTCCATCTCTCTCTCCTTCCCTCTCCCTTCTCTCCCTTTCTCCTTCCCTCTGTCCCATAATCCACCTCACTGTTTTTCTTTCAGCTTTTATGATGTCTTCTTACTGCCTATAGGATTACATTCAAATTCATCATTGTGATAGTCAAGGCCCTCTTATAAATTAGGTTATATTTCCAATTGCCCTAGTGTGAATTCTTTCATTTAGGCAAGTGGAATTATCCATTACTCAGATATTATACCTCATCCTGTTAGATAGATAGATAGATAGATAGATAGATAGATAGATAGATAGATATTGAGAGAGAGAAATTTCAGGTGACTTTTTTTACTTGTTATTTATGTGTATTAGGAAGCAACATGGTTACTCATGGAATCTGGAGTCTACCTGGGTTCAAATGCTTCCTCTGTAGCTTACTAGCTATGTGTCATTGGACAAACTCCTTTGTAATCCTCCCTAAACCTCATCTTCTACAACTCTAGTACTATATTGCCTATATTGGCCTGCCCTCTCAAGGATTAAAGTTTTTAAATTCCTGTAAAATGATCAGATAGTAATATACACACACAGGGAAAGTACACTCTTTTCCTATGCAAATATATCATAAACTGCCTTGTATGTCTGTAAATATAAAAATCTTTATCATTTTTAATGCTACCCAGTAGTAAATAGGTTTTGAAAAAGTTAATGTTATACAAATAAACAATTATTTTATTAATTTTACCTTTTTTCAGTAGGAAATGTGGATGATCCTAACATACACAGAGTTATACTCTGTGCTGGCACCTGTCTTAGGCACTCATTTATAAACATCTTTTCATTTTATAAACCAAATAAGGAGGAGGCATTAGCCCGATATTGTTGATCAATAAACAGTTTTTCAGAGAAGTTAAGTAGTTGACTCAAGATTATATAACCAATAAGTGATAGTGAGAATTGTACTGTTCACCACAATATGCTGTGTCTTATACCAAATGATATAAATAACTTATGTAGGTATGGTGACCAGAAATTCAGACTTGGAATCTATCAAGGATTTTTGCTATGTTAAAATGTGGTAATCTCTAGGATGGGTTCTAACATCCAGATGATTTATCTCTAGTGACAACTCATAGCACATGTTCTTTTAAGGAAAAAAAAAAGAAGTAGAAGAAAGAGAAAATACCACAGTACCTTTTTTTCCTAATTATTGTATTCCAGAAATGGGACTAAGTGGATCTCTGGTCAGATTTCAGTTTTATGTGAACTGCTTTTCTTTCCTTTTACTTCTGAGGAAAGGTGCTTTCACACACAGTGATGGAGTGGCCAAATGGTATGCCTGGCAGAAGGATGTTTGAGGAGGAATCTGGAGAATATAGGTGGTATTTCTATTGGGATAGCATTTTCAGGATGATTGCATCAGCTATAACATAAAATATGTATATCCGGAAAGAACAGGCGGATAGAATAATGACATCTCAAATTCCAAATGATCTTTGTACAGTCGTTTATAATGGCAGTTAGAGATTTAAAAGGCGTATGTCAGGTTCTTATTATTATTTTAGTGCTAACACTAATTTCAGAGGGAGAAGGATACAGGAAGTGCATGTCAGTAGGATGAGCTTGTGGTTCCCTTGGCAGGTGGTGGCTGAATTCAGTAAGTTGTGGTCACAGCCATGTACCAAGGGCTGCATATGGTAGAATGTTGGGCTGGTCCAGTACATGTGGCCACATGATGTGGGAGATTACATTTCTTCCATAGTTACTTAAGAATGCACCATGCTTTTAATTGACTAACTCTGGTTCTAGATACTTCATTCTTCCATTAACTGTTGCTACAAATGCTCTATTCACACATTTTGCCTACTTCTGATGGGAGTCTTTTTGGTAGTAATGATAATAACTACCATTTATTGAAACCCACTATTCTAAGTTCTGTAAATGTATTAGCTCATTTAATCCTCACAGCAGCCATGTGAGGGTAGGAGCTACTTTTATTATCATTTTATAGATAAAGAGACTGAGTTTAACTGATCTGCTCAAGATCACACAGCTAGCTGAGATTTGAACCTGGCACTCTAACTACAGAACATAGACATTTAATTTTGTTGTTTATTTATTAAAAACTTTTATGCCATGTTTCCCCCATTATTCCATGATTAATGCATATGTTCTGTAGACTAAAGCCCCACCTAAAGGCAATTATGGCTGAAATGTATTTGATCTCTTAGAAATTGTTAACAGTCTTTCAGTCCTTTAAAGAAAGACTAAAATTAATTTAAAGTTAGAGTACACCAAAATATTTTGTCCAAATAATGAATTATTCAATAAGTCTCCATACCCCAACTGTTGAAATCATTATTTTGAGGTTTTTATTTTCTGCTGTGTCTTGTCCACATTCTATTTTCCAGGTGACTGTAAAGAGTTTATTTTTCAATCAATTAAAAAAACAATAAATAATAAATATTGTTTTAAAAAATCCATTGCTTTTAACATAATTGCTTAAATTTTGCCTTTTGATACTTATTGAATAAGACATTTATGGTTAGTTACATCATAAGTGTTTAACTTATAGTTAGCAAAAAAGAAAAGAATAACAATTTAGATAATGTGGACAACTGCATCTGCCTTCCTCCTGAGCAAGCAGGTGTCTGGAAGTGAATGGGCAGTGGAGACATGAATTACCATCCCCTTAGGCCAAATTTAGTTATAGTTACAGTGTGCCACTGAGTATGATCATTGTTTATACAGCATCGTTCATAAAAATAAGCCAACAATCGGGAAAATGTAAACTGTCCCAAGGCTGGAAAAAAAACCAGCTGTGTCAGACTTATTGAAAGGGAATGTATTGGTTTCTAATAGGTTTTCCAGGGTGATTTCCACCAATGTGATTTTTCTCTGTTGAGGGCCTGCTCGATACCAGGCACTGTGATGGGTTTTAAAAGAATGAAAATCTCATTTTGTCCTTCAAGTAATTCACAATTTTCATAGCTCAGATGCAAGGAGGGGCAACTGTAGGTAATGGGGAGGAAGAGAAGAGTATTATAAAATTAAATAGGCAAATGCTTATAAATTGCTATAGTGTGACCCAAAATAGTTTATTTTGGAGGTCATGTTAACTTTAAAAAAAAAGGAATTCTCAAGTTTTTTAAACACTGTTCTATGTATGGAAGTGACTTGCTAAACTCTGCAGGGGCTAAAAGAACTATAAGCAAGAATTTCTGTCTTGAAAATTCTCACAGCTCTGCAGTTCTAACACATGCTAATTTTGACACTTCACCTGAATATCATGACATTTGAATTATACCTGTCCTTACATCATGCACAATGTTTTCTTTTAGGTTTCTATATATGCTGTACCAGAAAAGATTGATCAAGTTCACCATGCTTTGGAAACAACTGTGAAGCTTCTTGAGTTTTATCAAAACTACTTTGAAATTCAATACCCACTTAAGAAATTGGGTAAGAATCAAACAGTGCCTCTGATTTTTGTTAGAATAGTAACCTAGATTCATTTTGCAATTTTTTTTTAGAAAGAACTCTTGCCAGAGTTATTATAAAAGAAAACCAAGAAATACTGTTAATGTTTTAAAACTGTTTATATTTGTTAAGATTATTTTGATTTTATGAATGTATCTGAACATGGAGCTTAAAACACTTAGAAGTTTATGGGGCAGTTACAAATGTGCCATATAAGTGAGAACTGGCATAGGGTTTAGTCTGGACTTTTGACTAATTCTAACTTTCTAAGAAATTCCTGACTCAAATAGTGAAAACTGAACAATGGAAAGCAAGTGTTGTTCAACATGGAGCTGGCCCTGGATAGGAGAGAGTTGGCCCTGCACACTACGAAGAAGTTAGGTGTCTCTTCCTTTGGGCAAGGGGCAGAGAAACAGTGATGCACCAGGGGTTCGGTCAGGTTTTCCTCAGCTGATGGGTCGGTGAGGCGCATGCAGGACTAGAGTGAGGAGGGCTCCATTCCTTAGTATAAAATGAACTCACTGCCTCCTGATCCACAGTGATAAAATAATGGGTGAAATATTTTTATTTAACCAGAGTGCCTTAGATAAGGAAAAGTTGATCACTTTTTTCCTGTTATGTTCAGATTTGGTGGCTATTCCTGACTTTGAAGCAGGAGCAATGGAAAATTGGGGTTTGCTCACCTTCCGAGAAGAGACACTCCTGTATGACAATAATACTTCTTCGGTGGCGGACAGAAAACTGGTTACTAAAATCATTGCTCATGAGCTGGCCCATCAGGTATTATCAGCCAAGACTATTATCTCTTAACTGTGGTCTGTTTCATATCCTAGGTTATTAGACTAGATTTAGATGCTAATAATAATTCACCTTTGTATTATTTCCTTCTTTCATAATAAAATGATGTGTTTTAACACGTTTCAAATGAAAATGCTATCTAATGTTTGTATAGGACTTTACAATTTATAAAGCATCTTCACATCTGTTATCTCAGTTTTTATAACTGCTTTCAGGTAGGTGATAATCCCATTTACAGATGGGGAGATGATTCAGCTTAAGTAAATGACTTGCTCAAAGTCACACTGCAAATGAGCGGCAACACTGGGCCCTGAAGAACCACTGTCTCATCAAGATCTCTCTCTCTTTTTTCTCCCGATTTCATTTATTTCCATGCATGCCAACTTTCTTAAGGAATGTTGTTTGAATTCTGTTTTGAATCATGTAAATACTGTTTTCAACTTGGGTAACCGAAGAGAAACATGAAGTATGGGCTCTCTGATTGTAGGAAAAACTCTCAGAAATTTATTTTTTAATTGTCATAGATGGTCATAGATACAATGGAAAATAATCTTAATAATTTGATGTTAGAAGGTAAAAGAATTCATTATCTAAATTTCATTTTTAATGAGGTGTCTAAAAACTGGGGTGTTTTTTGTACCTAGTATATAATATAACATGCTAAATTGATAAATATGCTAATTGTCTGTTTTGCTTTTTTCCCATTCAGTTGAGGTGGAATGTTAAAATTTTTATTTTACTTTGAAAGTATATACAGCTTTTATAAGTCTTTAATTTGAATATGGTTTTAACTATAATAGCTGTATTTTAAGTAATTGCAATCTAGTTTTAGGTAATTAATCTAACAATTCAATTATTAGAAAATTCTTGAGAATGTAAATATTGTGTTGGTTAGTAGTTTGTTTTTTCCCACAGTGGTTTGGTAATCTGGTAACAATGCAGTGGTGGAATGATTTGTGGCTAAATGAAGGTTTTGCTACTTTCATGGAGTACTTCTCTTTGGAAAAAATATTTGAAGAGCTCTCCAGTGTAAGTATCATGTTTGTTAGGCCTACTATGAGTGCTAAGGGGAAAAGTAGTCAAATTATATTAGCCGTGTATTTTCTGTGAATTTGAAGTAATAAAAATATTTCTAGAAAGATAAAATAAAATTGACCCCTATTGCAGATGTCTGTACCTCTTGAGATTTGACAATGAAAATTATACTTTTATTTACTGACATATTCCATTGAAAGCTGAAAGTATGTGGAACTATTTTACATTTTGGTAAGATGAATGTTTTACATTGATTTGCTGCATTTTATTTTTAATAAATGTGGCCCTTCTTCTTGGAGGAATTTAAAGTTGAAAAGCTTTTTTTTGCAAAACAAAACTTTTTATCCTGTGCATAGAGAACAAAATCAAGATATTTTGTTGCAATGTTGTCTCTATTATCATTGTGATCATGCTTGTAACAGTGATACATAGGTTGATACAGACTAATAATTTGCCCTTTTTAGGTACAAAGCATATTTTGTCTCTTTTCAAAGACTTAGAACACCATTCTGTTGTAGAGAGTATGATAATGTTGTCATTATATTACTAGACTCTCTAGAGATGTTTCCTATCCTTAGAGATATTTGGATACACTAAGCTGTGATATAACCGATATTGCCAAATAATTCAAGCAGTAGAGAAAATATAAAGATCCCTTTCAACCCTAAAATTCTGAGACTTTCTGTTAAACTACCTGGATATATGATCCAAGACTGCTTCAAAACAAGAGTACTCTTAGAGCTTTCAATTTGAAATTTTTGTGTAGGGCCTGTTCAAAAATTTTGAGTGGTAGAAGGAATTTCATTTTTAGCTAGAAGACTAAACAGGTATTTTAAATCGATGTGTGCTATTTAAGCAGTGAGATATACAGTTTCACCACTTGGTGGTGCCCAGAATGTTTAGAAGCTTCTAATATGTATTCTAGGGGAGCTCATCTGCTGAGCTCTCACGAATTCTTTCTATTTAAGAGTTATATTTTATTTCGAATGAACCTCAGTTAAGGGAAATGTATATTAATAGAAAAACTGGACTATATGTAAGAAATCAGCTTAATGTCCAGTTTTTATTTTTTAATTTCAAATTTTATTTTTAAAATATTTACTAGCCATTTTAGATTATTCATCTCAAATATTAGTATTTGACATTTGGTTGCTTTAGTAATGTATTCTTAATTTATCCTTATTGCCATTGTTTAGGAAACACTGTTTTTCATGTGTCAAGGTGGTTATAATTTTATTTTTAAATGTAAGGAACATGCATGAATATCATACTTTTCCTATACCTTCAAAAACTTATGTTCTGAAGTTTAGTGAAGCTGGTTATTTTTTATAATGACTTTAAGCAGTAAGCAGTCTAATTCATATAAATAATTACTGTATTTGCCTTAGCCTTGGATACTGTTTATGATTTCCTAATCTGTTTCATTTTTTTTAGTATGAAGATTTCTTAGATGCTCGACTTAAAACCATGAAGAAAGATTCCTTGAATTCGTCTCATCCAATATCATCATCATCTGTTCAGTCTTCAGAACAGATTGAAGAAATGTTTGATTCTCTTTCCTATTTTAAGGTATTGCTATGTACAAAAAAAGTACCTGGAGTAGGTTTAAAATTAATTTCATATGTGAGCAAGTTGCATGATTTTGATTATTTTAAAGATAAAATGAGTATTATTTTCAAATATCCTGTTAAACTCTAACATGTTTGCCTCTGTTTCAGTCTTGTTCTTAACTTTTTCTGAGTTATTCTTTCTCTGTCTCCCGTTTAAGTTCTCTGACTAGTATTCTGGGCAGTTAACCAGACCTTATAGCAATGTATCTTTTAAAGTTGGTTCACTCTTTAGATCTGCAGGTAGAATATGTCCAGGGAGGATTCTAAGCAAGCCCTCGGCTGTGTAATTCAAGATTGAGGCATATTCCAAGAATTGTCAAAACAAGTAAACAAAAAGATTTTAAGAAGTGAAGGTTAGATTGCAGGATCAGAAACACACACTTCAGGCTTGGGAGTGGAGCAAAAAACAGAAAAATTGACACCTGATTGCATGATCCCCATAAGTCAGAAGAATAGGGATATCAGTGCCACTCACGTTTGTGTTGGAGGAGAGTGGTGAGTTTTATGCCTTCGTTGCCTCCTTACTCTATCTGTCACATTAATTGGTTAATAAATTTAATTCCTGTCTTAGAGAAGAAAATACACAAAACAGGTGAGATACAGTCCATATCATCAAGAAATTCAAAGTTTAGGGGGTGAGTACTTGTGAAGCAATAAGAAATAATATGTGCTAAATAAATAGTACAGAGTATTTTCACCTGGGATTATGAAGAGAAATTTTTTGGAGGAAAATGGAAATTGAAATAAATAAGAAGAATATAGGTTAAGAAATGGGAGGAATAGATGGGAAGAGGGATAGAACAGTTAGGTCTGCAAAGAAAAAGTCAGGAATACTAATGGGCTAGTAATTTTTGTTTAGGGAGTAATGTTTGATTGCAGGGGAAGTGCATGTGGAGTAGGGGAAAAATGGAAAGGTAGGTTGGGGCCCAATTGTGTAAGGTCTTGAATGCCATCAGTAAGCAACAGGAAGCTTTAGAAGATTTTCAAACAGAAGAATGACTTAATTAAAGTTACCATTTGTTTCAGTTTATAAAATGGATTTAAGTGAAGTTAGCAAATTGCTGCTGAAGTCCAAGTGTAAAATGGTAAAAGTTTGAAATTAGGAGTGGTAGTGAGAGTGGAAGGGAAGTGATGGATGTAAAAAACACTGGGTAGAGGGAAGTACTTAAAGGCAGGTAAGGAAGGATACAGAAATGATTTTTAAGATCAAGCTCGACTGGCAGGGAGAATGGTAATACTGTTAACCAATAAGGAAATCAGGAGTTTAATTAGCAATATTAAATATGTTCCAGTTAGAGCTAATGCTGGAATTTTTTCCCCCTTTTTAATCCCCTCCCCCATTTCCACCACTCACCTACGGATGTTGCCATCTCCCCTTAAGAACTGGATCTCTGAAGACAGGGCATCTCCTCCTACATGCTCACGGCGTGCACCAGGGCCTGGCTCACCCAGGGGGCCTGGTGCACTTGGGGCCTGGAACATCCGGGGTGTGGTCCATGGCTCCACCTGGGGTGCAAACCCACGACCTTATGTGTATAAAGCAGATGTGCTAACCACTATGCTATGGAGCCACCCCTGCTGGGATTTGTAAAGGCCATACTGGACCTGTCAAGAAAATTTTAAAATTTGTGATTATGTTATCATATAGAACAGTTATTTCAGGATTCATTGTTACAGAGCTCTGTCTTCCTCCAACTCCCACCCTCTAAACTCAGAATTCAGTGTTTTCTGATCATGTGGTCTTCACAGCATACCTGTTAATATGGTAACTGCTTATTTCAGAATTGAGAATCTGGCAATATCCCACATAATTGAGAAAAGTAGGACACTGGATAATTTGCTAATGTTATGTGCAAAAAGAAGTAAGTGCCACTAGGGAAAATGTTTGACAGACATATTCAATTTGGTCTTCATAATCTTTAAACCTAATTCTGATACAGGTTGTCATGTGAACATTTGTTCATTTAGCCATCTTACAAGTACCAGTCATATACCTGGCATTGTCCTAGGTGCTGGGGATACATCAGGGAACAAAGTGGACTATGTTGCTTCTACCATGGGGCTTTCATTTCAGGTGTCAGAGACAGAGACAGACATTGTACAACTGAGTGAATAAAAAAGTAGATACTATGTTAGGTGGTAAGTGCTAATAAGAAAATAAAGCATGGTAAGGGAAATGAGAGTGACAAAGGACATGTTATTTTGTGTGAGATGGTGGGAAGACCACTGATAGGTGATATTTGATACCATCTGGAGGATATGAGGGAATGAAACGTGGATTTCTGGGGAAAGAATGTTCCAGGCAGAGGAAATAGCCAATGTGTAAGACTTTTGTGCAGAAACTAGTTCATGTAGTAGACCTAGGACTGCTTGCAAGGCTGGCTCTTGGCTGGTTTCTAAGAACTTGCATTTTAGAAGTTTTCATCATTTCCTGATAAAAATGACTCGCTGTGCCTCAACTGTTTGTACAAACAACATGGTTTATGCTAAATATCTGTTTTTCTTGTGGAAGTTTGAAATTTTGGTACATACCAGGCAGGGGATACCTCCATGACTAGCCCCTAGTATAAACACTAGGCACTGAGTCTCTGATGAAGTTTCCTGGTAGACAACATTTCATATGTGTTGTCACAACTTATTGCTAGGAGAATTAAGTGCATCCTATCTGACTCCACTGGAAAGGACTCTTGAATGCTTTTATCTGGTCCCCCACGCACCTTTTTCATTAGCTGATTTAGCATTGTATCATTACACAGGAGTAAATTATAGTGGTGAGTATGACTACATACTAAATTCTGTGAGTCCTCCTAACACATCAGCAAACCTGGGACTTGTCTTGGTGACCCCAACACAGCTTGAGATAAGAGATTGCTTGGCATGTTCAAGCACCAGCAAGGAACCAATGTGTCTGGAGTGGAATAAATGAAAGGGAAAGTAGTCAGTGAAGTCAGAGGGATTATAGGAGGCCAGATCATTTTTTTGGTCTAATAGGAAATGGTAAGGACCTAGATTTTATGGTAAATGAAAGGAAAAGCCATTTGGGTAAGGATGTACGATAGTATGACTTATTTTTTTAAAAGATCATCACTGAGCCTTTAATATCACATGGAGTCAAGATAACTAGTTAGGAAGTTATTGTAATAGAACAGTGGTAAAATGATGTTGGTATGGACTGGGGTAATAGTAGTCTCAGTAATGATCTGTGAGTAGTTTTGGACTATATTGTACAGGTTCATCCAGTAGACTTTGCTAATGGATTATTTGTGGAATGTAAGAGAGGAGTCAGGGATGACTTCAAGATTTTTGCCCAGACAACTAGAAAAATGGAATTTTTATTTGATGCAATGGAGAAGAATATTGGAGGAGCAGATTTTGGGAAAGAGGATAATAAAAAGTTCTTTTTTTGATTAAGTTTAAGATGCACAAATGGAGACACCAAGCAGGTAGTTGTAACTAAATTCAAGGAGTTTGTTTTGCCTGCACACATCAAAGCCAAAGACATGGACAGGAGTTAGCAGCAAAGAAAGTAGAAGTTTATATAAGGAAATGGCACCAGCCGAGATACACAAGTGTGCTAGGGCTCTTAAGACCTGGTTCCCCTATGGCCTCTAGGGAATAGGTTATATAGAGGAAAAGTCATTAGTCATGGTAGCTAAGGGAGTTGGGTCATAGATTCTACTGATTGGTCAGGGCTGAAGTAGGAGGCAGTCAATCACTGTATCAGGTCCTGTGTCAGGCGCTATTCTGTCTGGTTTTGAGGGAATACCAGTAGGGTTGGTTGTTCCTCCTTCATGGGTCTGGAGCTGAAACACAACTGAGGTCAAGATATTATCTTTAGTTTGACCAAATCTCTGCGGTCAACAGATCTGAGGCTTTGTTCCTAAGACTTTTTGATGCTGACTTGAGAGCTTAATGATGAAAGGAGTGGTCATGCAGTATGTGGAAGGATAAGGAAAGAAAAGAAGCAGGTGCGTACAGAACCAGTTTGAATCAAGGAGAAGAAGAGAAAAAGTCCTTTTAAAGAAGTGAATATTTGTACAGTTATACAGTTGGATATGAGTCTGGAATTAAGAAGGGAAGTATGGTTAAATATAATAATTTGGGAGTCATTTAAAACCCCTGGAGTTGAGGAGATCAACTGGGAAGAAAATTTAGAGTGAACAAAAGAGGTCTGAATGTTAAATGCCAGGGGACATCAAAGTTTAGTCCTTGGGAAGATGAAAAAGATCTAGCAAAGGAGACTAAGAGGGATGGCCAATGAATAGGGGAAGAATCAAGAGTGGTGTCTCAAGGCCAAGTGCAAAAAGACTTTCAAGGAAGAGTGTCTGATCAATTAGCCTAAATGCTACTTACTAGTAGATTGATTAGATGAGTCTAAGAATTTATATTGGTTTGACACCACGAAGTTCACTTTGAAGTAACCTTGATAAAAGGATTTCCAATGGAGGGATGGTTGGAAGATGGCTGAAGAAAAAATGGAAAGAGTAAATGGAGATGGCAAATGCAGAAAACTCTTTTGAGGAGTTTACTACAAAGGGGAACAAGAAATGGGGTGACAACTGGAGGAGCCATAGGGTTAAGGAAAGGAAGGGCATCTCTTATTTGTTTAAAATGAAGACTGTTGTATAGTTTTTGTTTGTTAATGGGAATGTTACAGTAGAGAGAGGAAGTTGGTGATGCCAGAGAGAAGGGCAACTGTTGAGAAAAGAATGAGTACTTAAATTTATAGAACAAGTAACACTGTAAAGTGTCATATAGAAATGAGAGTAATATATATTAAATTTAGTTCTGTGTTTATGATAATCTCAATGACTTAACATTGCTGCATTTTTATCAGAAGTGAAAGTCATTCAAAAAGCATTTGAATCCCTACTGTGTACTAGAGGCATTGTTTTCATCATTGGAGTTTTTCAGTTTTTCCCTTAACTAGCGTGTAGTCTAGAAAAGGAAATAAATGTATATCTATAGCAGATTCAGGAAGTAATATATTGCTTTTGATTATGGAGAAATATAATTTGTCTTGAATCACAGAAGGCTTCATAGAAGAGGTGGTTCTTCCTCAAGATTGGAAATGATGACATGTGCATCAGTGGACATAATGTGGTCTCAATAGTTTCATGCCTGATTCTGAATTGTTAGTATGTGCTATTGCCCTATACATTAGTTGTAAACATTTTAAGCGACTTTGTTGGAAAAAAGAGAGATCTTAGTTACTTCAGCAACGTAATATATTAAAATTGGAAATTAATGTACTCCCCAGCAGAGAGACTTTTGAGAACTCTGCTGGTTTATTGTCTACAACAGTGTGCCCATGAATTTACCTGGCACTTTAAACATTGGGGACAGGAGCCTGGATGCCAGACAAAAGTTGGCATGTTTTTCTATTAAAAATGTATTAATAAACACTTAGCTTTTTAACACTAACACTGAATAGATAACTGAATAGTTATCTAGATAACACTGAATAGTAACTGATAGATAACACTGAATAGTAACTGATAGACCACACAAAATAGCTCATAGTAGAATTAGTTAACTTGGTAATCTACTCCATTAATTCTTTTTCAAATTCCCTAAAATAATTTTTAAGACAATTTAAACATAGTCCACATCTGGTCCTACTAGACTAAATAGCAGTGTGTTATAACTAGGTTCTGTATATGAAAATATATGCTTATAGTGATTATATTTTGAATTATAGTTCTCCATTCTGTAAACCTATTGTATTCTATTGTTGTTCTCCCTTTCTCCCTTTCTCACTTTTTCTTTTCTTTTTTTTTTTTTTGGATTAGGGAGCTTCTCTCTTGTTGATGCTGAAGACTTATCTTAGTGAAGATATATTTCAACGTGCTATAATTCTTTATCTGCATAATCATAGCTATTCATCCATTCAAAGTGATGATCTATGGGATAGTTTTAATGAGGTAAGTGACTCAGGCATTTTATTTAGCTTTTACAGTAAGAAGAGAGGAGTTCTTCTTTTTATATTTTTATCAAGTATGTAAATAAGCTGTGGTACCAAAGATAGTTATATAAGAGAGGGAAATGGAGCTTAGAATATAAATATTTATGAATAAACCACAGAAATAAATGTCAAGAAATGCAAGTACTAGTCTTAACTGCTGAGAAATTGTGTGTGGCCTTGTGAATAAACCATTTTTCTCCTGTACCTTAATCTCCATTTCTACTTTGTAGGGAAGTTTTCTTTTCTGAATCAATGTATAATACTGTATTTTTCATTATTTGATTTTTTTTCTTAAAACATCTTTTTCTGTTCTTATGCCTTTGCAGTTTTTCCACCTCCCATTCATAATTTTTTTTTCTATACTCTAGCCTGTGAATCCTCCTGTCTTTGGGGCCATGTTTCTCTAGAGAAGATTATATATCATAAGCTGGCTACCATGGGCTCCATACTACCCTTCCATTGTTCTGCTGTTCTGATTTTGTTGTGCCTGCAAATATTCTAACAAGCAGTGTAATTAGGTACAAGTTATGCTTCACAGCAGTCAACGAACCCAGCCTGCGTTGTGCATGTAGGCTTACGGTATTACCCTTACAGGAGTTTGAGTTTGTTACCCTGATCTAGATAAAATTTTTAATGTTTAGATCACAGACATATTTAAAAATCTGATGAACGTTCTGGACATATTTCCCAGAAAAATTACATATATGCACAATATCACACAATTTCAAAGTTTATGGACCCTAGGTTAAGAACCCCGCTCTGGGTCTTTTCCATACACAATTCTTGCTTCCTTGCTTTATCTGAAACCTGCTGTTTTCTAGTTGTTAAAGCTTTGCCCAGAAAGGATACCTTACAGTCCTTATTACCTAAGAGTTGCTTGTAAGTCATTGTTTTTCCTTTTATCATGTAATAATAGCATTTCAATTGAAAGCCGCATTATTGCCTTTATACTCATTATATTATCTCCTCACATTTGGAATATATTGCTCCCTTCCTCACTGACTTCAGCTTTCCCATCATGATGTTTTCCTGTCCCAGCCTGGTCCTTCACGTTACCCTTGGGTTTTTCAGCACCCACATCAAATTATGCCCTGACCTCTTCGTTTCAGTTCTGTTTCAAAGACGCAAAAGTACCTTGTTTAAGGAAAGGTTTGTTTTCTTCCCAATTCCTTGTCCAGAAATAAATAGATCCAAGCCATGAGAAATGTAAGATTAATATCACAGAGGATTTGGGAAGATTCCAAATTCTCCATCCTTTTCTGCTTTAAGTATATAGGGGTATGGCGAATGAGGTAAGGCCCACCATAGTGCAGTGATATTACTAAACATTTTAAGTACTCAATGATTTTAGTTGCTTGAAATTCAAATCCCTTGTAATCTAGAAAACTAATTTGAGTCATAAGCTGTTATCGGTTGATATCATATCTGCTGCTTTTTCAACATAGTGCCTCTCTCACTTTCTTTGGTTATCACTTAGTTATGTTCCAGTTATCACTTAGAGTACTAGTTATCACTTAGTACTTTCCTCTTAGCTCATTTACCTAGATTAGAAATGTAAATTCAGCTCAACATTCATACTTTTTTTATATTAATATTAAATGTAGCCTTCATAGAATGTGGTAAGGAAAGGTACAAACTGTAAAGTATATAAACTTTAAGGAAAAATAATTTATTCTTTTATTGATAGGTCGTAAACAGAACCCTAGATGTAAAGAAAATGATGAAAACCTGGACCCTGCAGAAAGGGTTTCCTTTAGTGACTGTTCAAAGAAAAGGAAAGGAAATTCTTGTCCAACAAGAAAGATTCTTTTTAAATATGAAGCCTGAAATTCAGCCCTCGGATGCAAGGTACATGCCTTCTTTCCCTCCGTGTCATCTTTTTCATACCCCCAATTTAAAGAATTGTTAAATGTTTTATAATCTTAGGTTCTTATGGCACCTAACAAGATTATCCCTTTCTAGGAATATCTTGAAAATTTTCACCTTCCTGCCAAAACAACAACAACAACAACAACAACAATACAACAACAATAAATTATGTGTAACTGACTGACTAAAATTTGGAAAGAGTAATAATCTTTCAATATTTTCTTTTTACAGCTGTCTGTGGCATATTCCACTGTCCTTTGTCACTGAGGGAAGAAATTATTCAAAATATTCATCAGTATTATTACTGGACAAGAAATCAGGTTTGACTATAATTACTACTTTTCTGATTAGAAATTAGAAACAGCTTATTTTAAAAATGTCTGACCAAGCATCAGAAGAAGTTTATTCTTTCCAGTGTATATACTTTCTGGGCTGGTTTTCTGAGTCACTAATGTATGATGTGACTAAAATTGCATAAAATTGGTCTTTCTTAGTCATGTAATATAAGTATAAAAAGCTGTACTGAATGTGCTAGCAGTCCTATATTTTTATATACTAGATATTTTATGTTACAAAGTAAGAAGTAGAGCAATTTCTTAAAATATGCTCTGCTCTCTGCTTTCTAGGGGTGGGCTCTGGCAATGGCATTTTAACAAGCACCCTAGATGATTCTTATGCAGAATCTAGGCCTAGATCCATAGTAAATAATTATTACAAAATGTCCATAGACATAGTATATATTGTTTTAGTAATGATAAAATGGGGCAAGAAATTATAATTGTAAGGAGGGGGATAATGAAATGTAAAGATTATATATGCTGACCCACAGGAATCTATAAAACACAAATGAAATGTAGTTTTGACCATCTGTTAAATACCTCTATGAATGCCATACTATGTAGCCTCTTAATTTACATCCTGAAAGAACATAAGGTTCTTGGGTTCCGTAGGAACCATTAGTGATACTTTAGATTTATAGAAAGGCAAACTTTCTTGTTTGAATTTGCATCTAGTGTTCAATCCTATATTTTTGAGAGGGTAGTGTAGCTCAGTGGTTAAGGGAAGGGACTCAAGCCAGAGTGCCTGATTGAGTTGTATAATTTTAGGTGAGTTATATGACCTCTCTGAGTTTCATTCCCTTAGCTATAGAATGGAGATAGTAATTATACCTACTTTATAGTGTTATGATGAGGATTAATTGAGTTAATTTATATAAAACACCTAGAACGACTTACATATATTGCATGCTATATGTGTTAGCTATTGTTATTACTGTTATTAATGAAAAAATCTTTAAATATGTCTACATTACATAAAATCTAGAAAATGGAGAACAAATCTTATCACTCTGTCATAACTACTCTCATGATTATTTCTTTCTAGTAATTTTTAAAAATATTTTTTACTTAGATGATATCATTGTGTACATGTGATTTTGTATCTTTTTTTTTTTAAGAAATGATATATACAGTAATTGACTTAATCTTTTCTTACTGTTGGACACTTGATTCACCACTTGTATCTCTAAAAAAAAGCCTCAGTAAAAAAAATTGGGGTCTTAAATGTTTTCTCATTATTTTAACTTTTTCATAGGAATGCTTCTCAAAATGAAGACTGTGCTACAGTCTGTGATTTAATGCATGTTTCTAAATTGCCTTTCTGTTGTGTGGTAACAACATATAATACCAACTGAAATATGTGGATACCAATTTCATTACAGTTAACTAGAGTGAAATGTTACAACAACAATCTCATTATTTAAAACACTAAGAACAGTGATGATGACAACATATTTTTGATTAATATAGCATAGCTAGAGGTACAAGGAAGTGCTGTCTAATAAAATAAAACTCCATACATCAATGGGCCCTTGGAATGATAGTCTCTGACCTAAGAGATAACAAATAATCTCATCTCCCTATTTGAAAGAAACCAATAATGAAATTTTGCAAACCTCCCTAGAGTATGTAAGACTTGGTGATATTAGAAGTAATTGGACAATAAGAAAACTGCTTTTATTAGCCCTTTACTTTTTAGCTCAGTTTATATGCGAACTTCTTAAACTCTTTTTGAGATTCACACCCCAAAGTCTAGCTCATATTTTTCTGCTCCCAAAGTCTAGCTCATATTTTTCTGCTACGCCTTTTCTTTCTAAGTCCTTACCTGGCACTCTATACCTCTGCTGCACAAAAATTTTCTTAGCAACTCAGAGATGCCATTCTTCATGTCTCTGGGCCTTTGCACATGCTGTTTTCTCTTCCAGAAAAACACTCTTGCTCTCCACTCCCTTGATTTACTCCTATTCATTCCTCAGATCTCAAGTCACCCATTGCTTGCTCCAGGAAGCCTTACCTCACCCTAAGACAGGTTAGATGCCCTATTTATGTGCTTTAATAACATTTTCTACTCTATTTTTAATATACTGTAAGTACTGTTTCATTTATATCGATCCGCAAATTAGATATATCCCCTACTGAAGGTAGATATCACGGCTGTATGAATCAATTTTGCAACCTTAGCACCCAGTAGGCACACAAAAAATTATTGCATGATGAATAAATTTTAGTCTATAAAGAAGTGACTCAATTTTAAATCTCACTGTAAAAAGTTCTAGGAAAAGAGCATTCAAAGCCTGATGAAATGATATCTTCTGTTTTCTTTCATTTGAAAATATTTTTGGTAAACGGGAGTATACAAAATGCTCTAAAATGCAGTTGGTTTAATCTAGAGCTGGAACTGAGCCAGTGTATGATGAAAGCAGTGTCTGTTACTTCCTCTTTTCAACTGTGTTATTTACTTTGCTACTGCCACTGCTGTTTTCATTCCTGGCAGTTCAGGCTTTGAGAGTCTGCATTGAAAATGTTCTGTCCTCAACAAGAACTGTTTGACCCTGAGGACAGTTGGGTCATCTTGACTCCTGATACTCCAGTGAGAATCACTTTTATTTTAATTGCATTTTATTTTTTTCTGTTCTCAAAAGAAGTATAGCAGAGGCTGTGACTACAGATTCTTATTTTATGCCATATGACTTTAGTACAATGTGTTATCTTGGTGGTTTGTTAACTGTAGTATATTCCACATGTTCTAATGCCAGGGTTGCTGGGTTATTCCATTAATTCAGTCAGATGTAGGAGTTATATTTGGTCAATATCTTTGTCACTATTCCCCACATATGTGAATTTTGAACAATTAATACTTTTTGTGCAGAAGAAGGGCTGAAAGGGGCCATTTTTTCAAGCTACATAATGAGGAAATTATGTTAAAAAAGCGAGTGTCTCCTCCTCCCTTCTCTACCTTTCTTTCTCTCCTCCTCCCTCCCCCTCCCTCCTCCTCCCTCCCTCCTCTTCCCCCTACCTCTCTCTCTCTCTCTCTTTCTCTCTCTCCCTCTCTCTCTCTCTCATCCACATCTTACTCAGACCTAAGCTCTTTAACGATAAGAATTTTTATATTAAATCCAGCTTGAAACATTAATGTTTCTGAGAGATATATCTGAAACTAAAAAACATGTCATTAGAGCGAAAGGCAATTGGAAAAAAGGACAAGCATATAGTTAAGATATTTACCATGTGCTGTTCTCTACTCTTGCCTTCCTTACCCCACCCCCAACAAAATAAAGGTGAAGAAATGGGGTTTCGAAGAAAGGAATGCTTTTGAACAAGAGGGAATGCTAGCTCTCTGGAGCAAACTACACACAATCGTTTCTCAGCCTTTTGACTAAGATCAAGTGTGGAGCAAACTACACAGAAAATTTTGCAACTTTGTAGTAGAAACATGGTTTTTTTCTATGCTTTAATGTTTCTTTATAAAACAGTAGTTGATCTTCATAACTCATTGACAAATGGCTTTTTAAAATCAATATTAGATTACTTCATCTGGGCTTCTGCCATTTAAGATTGGAGTTGCTCATTCTTTTTTACTAAATGGACTGTGAAAACTGAGCTGTTAATCTGCTAATGATTATAATAAATTGAAAACATATGAAGGTGGCCTCATCCACATTTGAGCTGCAGAATGTAGTAAGCTCCCCTGTGAACAAAGCTATTATTTTTTGATACCTGTGGTTTTAAGGATCTCCATTCTGGATCATTCAGAAGACCTGAAAGAGACTAACGTGTTGACTCTTTAAATGATAACTCTCCTCTCTATGCTGTTGGCTGCACTGCTTCATATTCTGTCATCGAAATGACAGTAATAATTTCAAGTACATTCGCAGCTGTGTTCTTCCTCTCTACCATCTGGACTTGGCTAGGTTTACAACATGGCAAGTATCTAGGTTTATCAGCCAACATACTCTGTATTTCAGTATTTTCCTGCACCTATCCAGTGGAAAAATTGTCGTACATATCATTCTTTGCCTCCTTTTATGGGAAAGGGAGATTTTGAGCTATTTCGTTCTTCTTCCCAATGTCCTTTCTTAATAATACCTCCTTAGAAAATTGTGTTTGGTGACCTGGAGATTGCTGATATTTTTGCATGAGCTAATGATAGTTAATTTCCTTAGTCATAGGTTTGTTAAAAATGTCTCCAACTTGGAGCAACTACTGTTGCCATCACAATTATTCCTTAGAACTTTGCTCTAGAAAAAGGTATAAACTGTATTCATGTAATTGATCTTTTCCACCTGTTCCTGAGTCAGCAAAAAAACAGAAATTAGTATTGGATTTTTTAATGAAAATGACATTATCTGATATGTCATGTTAAGACATCAGAATGTCTTTTCCATCTTAAAAATCTTTTACAGTTTCAGTAGAATTGGAGTAAATAAGGTTATTAAGAGAATCTGATAAATTTTAATAATTCATGCTTTTGAAGTTGATAGACCCTAAGACTTCAGGTTTAAATGTGTTTCTAAAACATATGTGCAAAAGGCTTCATACAGAATTATTATTATGATAGTGAAAATTTTAAAACAGCCTAAATGTTTTCAAATAGGAGTTTGGTTAAATTGTTGTAGGTCATGAAATAGAATATTATGAAGCTATATGAACACTGAATATGAAGACAATGGAAAAATGGTAGGGATAGTATCTGAGAAGTAAAAAGGAAATATTAAAACGAATGCATATAGATCTACTGTATGGAATATCAATTAAAATGTGTATAGAAAAAATCTTGGCGGGAAATATACCCCACAATACATGCTATCATTGTCTTGAGTTTAGATTTTTTTTCTTATCTTTCTACTCCTCTTTCTCTTATAATTTTAAGAATTGGTATTCTTTATTTTAAAATGGGGAACCAAACTTCATAAACCCTTATAAATCTTTTTCAGATTTGCTTTGAAACCATTTATAGTAGTTGTTTTGTTCATTCTTTAATTCATGAAGTTTTTTTTGAGTACTTACTAGGAGCATTGTTCTAGGTGCTAAGGGATTAACCTTGAACAAAATAGTAAGCTCGTGGAGTTTATATCCAAATAAATAGTAAACTCTAAGATGCTTAGAAGCATACACTTAACTATTATATTCACATTTTTGTTGCCAACTTTAAAGAACACTTATTGATTAGTAGTTTAAAGGATTTTAGAAATTCCTACATATATTTTGTAGTTAGCTTTTGTAGTAATACAGTTTTTGTAGTCGTATATCTTGTAGCTCCTTATTAATTGTACATTAATTGAAATCATTCCATGTAAATTTCTAACAATTCTCTCAGCATTTACATATGTAATGCTGGGCCCAAAAAAGTACATATCATTTTTCTATTATTTTAACTGAATTATTTCTTATTTGTGCCAAATGAGAATTTAATTCTACTCTGATGTTTATTTTGCTAGCTTTTTGTTATGTGACTTTTCTAAGTGGCCTGTTTTTCCTTTGCTAACATAATGAAATCCAAAAGCTGAGTGGAATACAATTTATGTAGTTCTGTCATGATCTTCCTCTCCTGCCTCACCCTACACGTTTTCCCTTTCTCCCCGTTCTCTCCTCTAGCTGCGATGAAATTGGGAGCCAGTTCAATGCACGGACACTTTCTCTCTGGGCCTTGAACATTTAGGGTCTCTCTTCACCTGACTAAGACCTATATATACCTTGAAGTTTCAACTTAGGTGTCATTTTTTTTTTTTAAGAAACCTCTCTTAACCTCCCCTAGTGGATGAAGCATTTCTTATATGTGCTTCCATAGAATACCATATTTCTTTTTCAGTCAATAACATTTACATAATATTCTTCTTGCCTGGTTACATTAAACTTTAAGACCTCTGATAGAAGGGAAATATCTACCTTGTTCACCAATAGATGATAGATAGATAGATAGATAGATAGATAGATAGATAGAGGTCTTTGTTAAAATGAAAATAACTACTGAAAGGTAGAGATTTAGTTTCATAGTAGAATAATTAAATATAAAAATAAACCATATTAGCTTTGAAACAAAGCATCATTTAATATTTTTCCTTGCCCTGTTATCTCTCCTGTCTCTCTCCAACCCCCCCTTCTCCCCACACTCCCCCTACTCTTCCTCTCCCTCTCTCTCATTTTTTGGTCTGTATCAGATGTCATCAATCTTACAGAAGAAGTGCAGTGGATCAAAGTCAATACAAACATGACTGGCTATTATATTGTACACTATGCGGATGATGACTGGGAAGCACTAATCAAACAGTTGAAAATCAATCCTTATGTCCTGAGTGACAGAGACCGAGCCAACCTCATCAACAACATCTTTGAACTTGCAGGGTAGAGTATGCTTGGTTTGGGATGCTTTAAAAAAAAAAAGTGGTATTGAGGAAAACATTTTAGAAAACCAGTTTAAAAGACCTAGCATATATTGCCTGTTAGGTATGATTTATTTTTGAGGATTGGGAAAATGTAAGATATATTCCTGGCCTTTAGGGAAGTTAGAATAAATATTATTATCTATGATATTTCCATATAGGTTATATGGAAATATCAGCTACAAACATTGAACAGTTAAATAAGAAGGTTTAAATAATATTTCAAGATTGTACATGCCAAAAATCAAGCCATGGTTGCTGAGTAAAGTGATGGAGTTCAGCCTTTGTTTTATTTCTTGAGACAATTCTTTCCCAGCAGCATTTAGTTTAAGCGTGATGCACAGTACTTACTCACTGGTTTGAGGGGCATCTGTGATAGGTGGAGCCTCATTTGTGTACTACTTACCTCCCCAACCACCCTGTGCATTACAGAATTCCACTGCCAAGAATGGCAATGACCTTGTTATAGATATCTTCTGAATAGGAAGATTACCAGTGTAGGTTGTTAATGGGTCGAGAGACACAAGAAATATTTAAAAGGATTCCTTCTGACTGCTCTTGGCCTTCCTATTTTGTTTCATTTTTTATGAAGTGACCTTATATCATCTCAGCCATCATTGTTATGATTTCTATAAAATGGTTAATTTTTAAAATGTACTCACCATAAATTTACAGTGGGCCTCGCCTTAAGTTTGACAAATTCCCATACAGATAACTTAATTTCTTTCTGATTCAGATCCTTTTTATGCCACCTGTTCTCACCTGATAATTATAAATAATTAAAAAATAAATAAAATTAGTAGTCTTCATTTTTTCTCACCTAAGACATTGTAATACTTTTCCTAATTCAGTAGCAATTTATAGGTGACTTATGGAGTAAAAACAGAGCTATTGTTTATCTTTCTTTTGAAATGTGCCTTTAACCTGGGGGCACACATATGAACTTAATCAAAGATAATAATATTTAGTCTAACTTCCCAGAATGACACTCTAAGCTTAAATTTTAGTCTTCAAGACTCACCACCTGGCCATAAAATTTCTCTCTCAGCATGCATAGAGTTCATCTGCCTTTCTCGGCATATTTACTTTTTCTGTTCTTTTAACACTTTAGCCTAGGCAAAGTGCCTCTTCAGAGGGCCTTTGATTTAATTGGTTACCTTGGAAATGAGACCTCTACTGCACCCATCACTGAAGCCCTGTTCCAGACAAGCCTCATCTTCAACCTTCTTGACAAACTGGGATACATGGATCTGGCCTCAAGACTAGTGGTAAATCTGCCGTTTACCAGCTTCTCTTTGTTGCTTTGCCTTTAATAGTGTTACTAATAATTTCATTCAACAGTAGTAGCCTGGAAAAGCAACTAGTTAAATTCTGTTTTCTTCACTTTCCTAGTTGTGAAATCTTTGAGTCAAAATGTCATTGCTTACCATGGAAAGTTGATAAAGGCTCAGGATGATGTGGTTTTGTTTGATTATCAAAATATAGACTTCTGATACTGCTATCACATGAAAAGAAAATCTCTCAATTCAAATCCTGGTTTTCTTTTTATATAATACATGCTTGAAGTAGGCCTTTTTGTGAAGTAGTGCTCCCCACTGATTTCATAGTGATTAATATAAAGTGGTAATATATGTATGTTCATATTGAGAATATTGTTTTAGAAGGCCTTTCGCCTGTCTTATGGCTGGTGATTGGTGGATATAAGTTTCTCTGCAAAGCAATAAAGGAGTCTGGTATTTGGAGACTGTCTTACCTTTTTAAAAAACAGTTGCCTTATCTTAACAGTTGTTATTTTAGACACTTTCAGTATTAAACTGTCAACCAAGTCTTTAAAAGCTTAAGAGAAAGTGATGAATTCTTTGTTTTATCCAATTCTCTGAATCAGCACATTCTGACAACAGCTTTATAAACTAGTCACGTTTTCTGGGGACCAGGCAAAAGGCAGCTTTCAGAAAAAGGAAGAAACTATTGGACCAGAAATTAGAATAAGTCTTTTAGGGTTTTGGTATCCTCACTGGTAAAAGGAAAGGGTTGGATTACATCTTTTAAAAAAAAAAAAATCTCCTTCTGCCTCTCTTACTGTCCTACTTTGCTTCTCCTATGATGAGTTCTTTCATCACATGCATGATTCTCAGTGGGGGAAGGGAACACAGGGCAGATCAGTCAGATAGAGCTTTTAAAGCACCTTTCCTCACAAGTTTCTGATCTGACCCCAAAGGAACCACCCCTATTCCTGCCCATAAGTGAGATGCTTAAGTTAGATGATTTCTGAAGTCTCTTCTAGTTGATAGATTTTTGTCATTCTTCTATTTTACAAGGCTTTCTATTCCCAGCCTTAATAAAAACCAGTGCCTGGAATGTGACCCAGCCCATAGTGACATTCAGTAAATGCTGAAGGACTAAATGAGCGAAACGCCAGAAACAAGTACATTTCAGTGGTTACTATATTCTGTACACTGTGCTTGGTACTTGATGTAGAGTGCCTCATTAAATATTTACACAGTATTAGATACTTCTACCCTCATTAGATAAATGAGGAGACTAAATAAATAACTTCCCCAAAGTCACTTACCTAAACTAATAAATTACAAAGCTGAGATTAAAACCCAGATTAGTTTCACTCCAAAGCTTATTCTTCGTATGTTGCTGTATTTTAAATTAATTTGTATTCTAGCAATGTCGTCTTTCCAATGATACTTTTTCGTTGAAAAAATTAGTTGTTTCTTTCTTGCTATTTTTTTTTTTATTTTTTAAACTAAGATTTTAAAATAAAACAGTTTGAAAAGCTTGTTGACCGTGTGTTTAAGGTTTAAGATGACGGACCCATATCTAGTTGCTCTCCTGAAAATGAAGTTTTCCACTTACTGTTTGAGATTTCTTTTATATCTAAAATGTTACTAACAGTAATTTTTATAGTATTTATATACATTTCCAAGAAGTATGCAAATGACATGTTGATCTCTCTCTTTTTTTTTAGTACAGCATCTTTTTATTTTTCTTACCATTGTTTTCATGCACTTTAAAATTTACGTACATTCATTGTGAACAAAGAAACAAAACTTATTGGTCCCTTTAGAGAGTACTTAGAATACAACACAGACTTGCTACTGTTAGTATATTAAAATGAAGGCTGTTTGTTAGCCGGTTCAGCTGCTGTAAATGGACATTTGGGTTGTTTTCAGTTTGGAGCTGTTACAAATAGTGTTGCCATGAGTATTCTTATACATGTCTTTGGTGAATATTTACATTTCTTTGAGGTATGTGTCTGAAAGTGGAACTGCTGAATCATAACATATGTATGCTTAATACTGTACTACCAAATTGTTTTTCAAAGTTATACCAATTTAATGCTCCATCAGCAGTGTATGAGAATTCAAGTTCTATTTTGGCTCTATATAGCCTTGCCACCAGTTAATATTAATAGTAAATCTTTTTCCTTTTAACCGTTCAGATGGGTGAATAGTGGTATTGAAATTTTAGCTTTAATTTGCATTTCCATAATGACTAGGAAAGATTAGTTCTTTTTGATGTTCATAGACCATTGGATGTTCTCTTTTGTGAAGTACCCAAGTCTCTCATTTGTTTTTTTATGGGATTATTTGTCTTGTTCTTATTGACTTGTAAGAGTTCTTTATATTCTGTTTATGAGTCCTTTGTTGTTCATGTGTATCTTCAAATATATTCTTCCCCTCTGGCTTACTTTTTCACTCTTTTAATGATGTTCTTTGATTAGTGTAAAGTTTTGATTTTAATATATGAAATCTGCCTAACCCAAGATATGCCCCTGTGTTCTCTTTTGAAAACTTTATTATTTTACCTTTTATATTTAGATCTATGCTCCATCTTGAAATGATTTTATACACAGTGCAAAGTAGACATAAAGATTTATATTTATTCAATATGGATATCTGGTTGATCCAGTACTAGTGTGCTTCATTGTATACATATAGTTTTTATTATAGAATTGCTATAATTACTTTGGGGTTATTAGGGCCATGTCAAATCAACACCATTTGGGGTAGTATATTAGTTACCTAGAGCCACCATAATAAATTATTACAAATTTGATGTCTTAAAACAACAGAAATTTCTTCTCTCACAGTTCTGGAAGCCTTGAATCAAGGTGTTGGCAGGGTAAGGTTGGTTTCTTCTAAGAGAGAATCTGTTCGATGCATTTCTCAGCTTCAGAGGGTTGCCAGCAATCCTTCGCATGTCTTTGTGGATTGCATCACTGTCTCCATTGGCATCCTACCTGTGTTTCCTTGTCCAAATTTTCTTATAAGGGCACCACTTGTTGGATTTGGGCCCACTGTAATCTAGTATGACCTCATCTTAACTTGATTACATCTGCAAAAATCCTATTCCCAAATATGGTCACATTCATAGGTTACAGGCAGATATGAGTTTTGAGGAGACATTATTCAACACAGTATAGATAGCAGTAAATAACATCAGTACGTATCACTCCCTTTCACTATTAAAGGACAGTGTCGGAACTGAATGTACCCTAAGAGGAGGCAGAATATCTGTCTACTGTGAAGCTACGCAACTAGTTGAATTCCATGATGGCAGAAGCCACTCTTCCTCCTGCTTCTCTACATTAACTCTGTTGAGGCCCAGTGTCAGGAAGCACTCGACACCTCAAACTATTCCCATGCTGAGAATATATATACTAAACTTAATTCAAGGAGTTAAACCTTTTGTATATTTTCCGGCCATGCCACTCAAGTAACTACGCATCTTCATTCCACATGATGATTTCGAGTTATCTGGCAGTTGTGTGTTTATTCAGAACATGCTTCCGGGTGGAGTCCAGGGTACTGATGGTTAGAGAGCAAGGGCTGGGGGCTTAGTGTGCATGTGGAAGACCATGGCCCTTTTATTGCGATGGATCCTCATACACTTGATTGTTAGTTAAAAATCGGCTTAGCTTCAGTTTGTCAGGAGGGAGACTTTTTTTTTTTAATTCTTGTTCTGATCTTACAGCATTCTGATAGCATCAAAACTCTCATAATATGAAATCTGATTCACTATAGTCAGAGATTGGAATGGCCAACATTTCTGAGTCTTCCGATCCAATCTTCAAATAGTATTTGTGATTAAGACTGGTGTCTTAGTTCATTATGTCATTGTCGCCAGAGCAGTGTGTTTATTTATTGGTCATTTTGTTTGGTAGGCTGTACATACCTACATAACATATATCCATATGTCACATTTTGTGATGTTTACTGTGGTGTTTCTGTGGGTAGGGTCTGGAGGCACATTTGAATTGTGTCAAATTATTTGCATCTGATGTTAACATCCGATCCCAACCATATTCCTTTTTCATCACTTATAAGCCTGTCGTTCTTTTACATATGCAGGATTGGTGGGATAAACCTTTTGCAATAACAGCCGACACTTCACTTTTAAGAAGCTCAGTTGACCCAAGAAAGAAATCCCTGGGCATATCAGTATAAAATTAAAGCAGTAAATCAAAATGTAATCTATAACATAAGTGCCAGCATCTATCCCTGTTTTATTTTTTAAGTCATTTTGTTATTGTTGTTGCATTTTATTGCATATCAAATGTTCGTAGCCAGTATAAGCCACCAATTCATTTTCTCTCCCACTTGTTATTTTCACTTTATGAAATCCTTTGATTTTATAAAAGTGAAATCCAGTCCAGAGGATTATATTCTATTGTTTAGTGAGTTTAAATTTCACAAAATTAATTGAGAACCATGTAAAAATAGGTTTAATTTTATTTCTAAAAGGGAAAGGTGATTTGAAGCGCTTGCTATGGTTTATTAATATTAAAAATATAACCTGGACTACTTATAAAAATGATATTTTATAACAGCAGGGATTTTCTAAATAGAATTTATTATTTTTTAAATAAAATAGTTTATTATGTTATCATTTGAAATATATTTAAAGCTAACTATTTGGGGAATTCCTCTTAACTGTTTGTTTGGTACAGGAAATAACTAGTAAGATTGCATCTGTAATTCCAATGGGGTAACTGCTCAGGAATTAGCCTTAGCATCTTCATGTGCCAGGTTCCCCTTGCCTCCAGTACTTTCAAGAGCCATTTTTTCATACTGGCTTCTTTATGTTTCAGTAAACTGTCAAGGAGCATTGCCATTTTTCTCCACTGAGTTTTTTAAAATAGTATTTCAAGCATGTAACTTTTTTCCTCATTCTTCCTTTGTTTCTATTTGACAGTTATAAGTAGCTTTTAAATTTCTTTTATGCTTCACTCATTTGGGATGGTTTGCTATCGTGATGCCATTGAGAAGGTCAGGCCAGTAGAAAACAGTATGTACCAGTGCAGTCGTGTATCCAATAGGATCTCCTGCATTGCTGTTATGTTGCTTGCATTACCAGCCAGCATGGCAAGTGTTTTTCCACTTCATGTCCTCCAAATGACTCGCAAGCTTTGTTACTCACACATTCCACAAGGTGTATGTTCGCTATTCCTTTTGAAGCAAACACACAAAAGTGAGTTGACATGTCATCACAAACTTTGAGTCTTTCTCCTTGCACAGATTCTTTTTTCTATCCTTGTCATCAGCTTCACAAGAGACTTATTCAGAGAAGATCTTCTGAGAAAATGGCCTCAGCATTTTAAAACTCTCCAACTAGGAATCATTTTAGGTATTGACAGTGGTATTCTCGAATAATATAAGTTCTGTGAAGAACTTGAGCTAATTTTCTGGGATCAAGTGTTTTTGTATGTGGTCATCTTTGGGACTTGACTACTTGAGATGAGACATGATAAGGGTGGTGGTGTTAAAGAAACAGTGGGAAGATATACCCTGTGCCGAGAACCCTGTGAGCGGGGTATGCCCGTAGATAGTTTTCATTTTGCTTCACCTTATTTATAGCCATGAAGGTTTCTAAAATATACATGTAAACATTTTTATATTTGAATTTTTTTTCCTTTTAGTGGCATATTTTATGTGATGATTTTTTAAAATCCTATATGTCCTCACCCCTCCCTGTGTACCATAGCTTGAAATATAGAAATACTTCCATATTGCTATGAACAGCTTCTACGCTTTTGTGTTGGGGAGATATAAAAAGGAAATGAGATTTGTTGATTTCTTAATACCGTAAGTATACATTTAAGAATGACATCTTATTCAGAAGTGACTATAACAATGGACTGTATAGCATATGATTTTACTGAATAACTTAATTTCCTTAAGTGTGATAAGATATCATGATTATATAGGAAAATGTCCTTATTTCAGAGAGTTGGATGCTAAAGTATACATAAATAAAACATCATGATATCTGTAACTAACTTTCATATGGTTCACCTAAAACCAGAGAAATAAATGTATATGTATGTGCATTAAATAGACATAGAAACAAAGCAGTTAAAAAAAAAAGTGATTCTAGCATTTACGTGTTCATTGTACTACTCTTATAGCTTTTCTGTAGGTTCAAAACATTTTTAAATAAAAAGTTGGGTTGGGGGATCACTATAAATAACTATGCTTTCCTGCAGTCCCCATTTTCTTGGGAATTTGATTACATTAATTTGTTGCAGCATCAAACTAGTTATTTAAAATATTTTTTTAAATATTGGATTCAGAAATATTTAAGCATCTACCCATGAGTAAAGAAATATGTTTTTCTCTCATTGCTTTATGGATTTATGGATTCTAAAGTCACGAGGTCAGAAAGTTCCAACCTCCTTCTAGCAGTGGTTTTAAGTGATACCTTTTGGCAGGAAAATAACTTCTAGCTGAGTACACACAGAAGAAAGGTTCCCAACTGCACAGAAGTCATTAATTCTTTCTGTGATATGTCATGTAAAGTCCCCTTTAGCTATAGCAGCCTTACGTATAACCTTTGTTATTGAATGGTTTCATCTCAGCTGTATGTGGGCAGTTGATTTTAATGATATCTACCCCTCCCTTTTTTTTTTTCTCTCTTTGGGTAAATGTTGGGAAAAAGAGATCTGGTTGTCCTTTTTCTGGTTGTCCTACTCCATTGTAATCCATTTTGTCTCTCTAGACCAGGGTATTTAAATTGCTTCAAAGCCAAATTCAACAGCAAACTTGGACTGATGAGGGTACACCATCTACTCGAGAGCTACGATCAGTCCTGCTAGAATTTACTTGCACCCACAGCCTAGATAACTGCAGCACTACTGCCATGAAGCTGTTTGATGATTGGGTGGCATCCAATGGAACTCTAAGGTGACGTGTGCTTCTACTCAAATGACCTCTCTCTTCTTTACCTCATACCATACACTGAAACCAGGATCTTCTGATCCTGGGTCATAAATGTTATAAAACTAGATGTTAATATAGGTGAACTCTATGAACTTGTCAAATAAAATCGGGGTTTTTTTTCAATTGTGGTAAAATACATATAACATAAAATTTACTATCTTAACAATTTTTAAGTATACAGTTTAGTAGTGTCAATATATTCACATTGTTGTGCAACAAATCTCCAGAACTTTTTTATCTTGCAAAACTGAATTTTTTACCCAAACAACTCCCCACTTTTCCCTTCCCCCAGCCCTGGTCTACTTTCTATTTTATGAGTTTTATTGCTCTAAAGACCTCATATAAGTGAAGCCATACAGTATTCATCTTTTTGTAAGTAGCTTATTTCACTTAACATAATATGATTATGGTTCAAGTATGATATGATCAAGGTTCACCCATGTCGTAGCATGTGGCAGAATTTTTTTCCTTTTTTAAGGCTAAATAATTCATTGTACAAATGTATATACCACATTTACTTATCCATTCATTCATTAATGGACATTTGGGTTGTTTCAACCTTTTAGTTCTTACAAATAATGCTACCATGAACATGGCTGTACAAATATCTCTTCAAAACCCTACTTTCAGTTCTTTCAGATATGTAACTGGAAGTGGAATTGCTAGATCACAGGGTAGTTCTGTTTTTAATTTTTCGAAAAACCTCCATATTGTTTCCCATAGTGGCTCCATCATTTTACATTCCCACCAATAGTGCAAAAGGGTTCCAGTTTCTCTACATCCTCACCAACACTTGTTGTTTTCTGATTTTTTTTTTTTTTATAGCAGCCATCTTAAAGGGTGTGAGGTGTCAAAAAAAGTCTCTCAATTTATTTAGGAATAAAACATAACAGGTGGAGTTAGCAATTAGAAAGGTTTGTTTCTCTTCAAGTTCTTTATTGGGCATTATGGAAAACAATTCAAGCATCAGATAAAAGAGTTGAGATTTGGAGCAGGGGTTGGGATAATCTTACTGAGTTTCCTTTCAGCTCTGAGATCTTAATAAAGGCAGAAAACCATGCTTCTTCACCTCTCCTCATCCATCTCCTCATATTTCTACCATGGAACTCACCACACTGTGTTGTAATACACATACTTATTGTTCTGTACTGTGTCATAGCCCGCGTGTTCCTAAAGGGCAGAGACCGTGTCTCACTCTCTCCCTCTGCAGCCAGTTGCCTGCCTGGTTCTTTACAGATGCTCAGCAAGTAATTATTGTGTCAAATTGAATTTATATTCCTCATAGTCCCACTACGAGGAAAGTAGCAGCCATTGAATTATCCATTTTCTTAACTATTAGTTGTATAGTAAAGACTCTTCTAATTGTTAACCTGCTCTGACCCCAAAATACCACCATCAGTCAACTCCTTGCCTTTGTACTCAGGATTTTTTCTTGTTCTTCTCACATTTGACCACCTCTCTTACAGCCTACCTACTGATGTCATGACTACTGTGTTCAAAGTGGGAGCAAAAACTGAAAAAGGCTGGTCATTCCTCTTAAGCAAGTACATCTCTATAGGCTCTGAAGCAGAGAAGAATAAAATACTTGAAGCTCTTGCCAGCTCAGAGGATGTATGGAAACTTTACTGGTATGAAACCGCCCAAGGAATATGATACATAGAAACCAAAAGCATAAAAGCATTGTGTTCCCAGGATTGGGAACTCATTTTCTCTGGGATCTCCCTTTTCTTCTCTTTATTCACAGTCCAGACCTGACGGGGACAGTGTGATGAGGAGCTCGCATGTGCTGGGCTTCACACGTATGCGGACTGGACATATAGGCAGGAGGTGCTTTGCCCAAAAGAGATTGGGAGACGCCAGGAATCACAGCCCCCTTCTAACTTTCTGCTTAAACACTTCTTTATTGCCTTAGCATGCTGTCTTCAATTCCGTAGTTAGCGCTTCTTTCTTTTTGATCAAGGCATTGTTCTCTCCAAGCTGTCATTTTGAAAATGTAGACACTTCAGATAAAGGTAGCATGTAAAAGCTTATATGCTCACCTTCATGTGAATCTGTCAGCCCTTTTTTAATATTCAGCTGATGAAGACCTGGGAATGAGAGTTACACGTGGGGAAAGAAGGACAGTCAGTGAGTAGGGCCTCCTGACAGGAAGAACAGTCAGTGGCAAGGTAGAGGAGTTCTGAGGAGCCAAGGGAAATATATAGGTATCTTAAAAGTCAACACCAGGAAGGACAGAGGGTGGCACTTAGGTCTCACTGCTTCTCTTGTATAATTTTGCTCAGATAAATCCTAATAGTGTCCCAGACTTGTCCTCAGCACCTGCCCAGACCCACTTTCCAAAGGATACACTATAAATAATCATGTTCTCTAAAGTAGTAGCCCACCTCTGACCCAAGCAAATAAAGCTTTTGTTTTTAAACTAGTAATGATTTTGTTTTAAACTAGCAATATGCTACAAATTCCCATTAAATATAACTCAAGGAAATGGAATATTGTGAAAGTATCTCTCACATGCTTCTTTATTCCCATTCTTACTCCCTCTGTTAACACCATCAGTCCTGGATGGTGTATTTATATACATCGACATAAGTTTATACTATACTCAGTGTTTTGTGAAGGTCCTTTTGGTGAATGATCAGTCTCTGAGATTTGCCATATCAGTTCATAAGGCCTACTTCATTGGTTTTTCAGACTGCTTAGTATTCCATAGTATAGCTTTAATCTGTCATTTATTCAATACATCACATTTGATGGGCACTTGGGTTTTTCTTCCTATTAAAAATACTGCTGCATTCTTTTTGGGGTATGTGTTTTCTCACTATACATAGATTTTATAACATAGTAAGTGAGAGCTGCTTATGTTCAAATGCTAGACTTTAGTATTTACTAGCTGTGTAACTGAGGCAATTATATGATCTAGTTAACCTATAGAGTGGGGACAGGTAATAGTTACCTATTTTAAGCTTTGTTGTATCAAGGATTTAGAACATTAGTATGTATGAAGTATCAATAAATATTAAGTATTAATATCAAGTATATTCTGAAATGTATCTTCATTTTCACATTAAAACAGCCCATTTTTTAAGAGTAATAATATACCTGCCTACTCAAATCAAGTATAATTTTTAACCAAAAACATACTTCTTCAGAATTATAATAAATTCTACCAGAATTTATTTCTCAAATGCCCTTACTACCTCAAGAACTATTTATTATTATGTGACAGTACATTTAAGTGCTTATCTCATTGGTGAGTTATTCCTTCATTTAAAAAAAATGACAAGCTTTCAATCAATTGATCAATCTTAGAGTAACCCGAACCTCATATCCCTTGACTTGCTACAGAGCTTTAGTTAGGAGACCCGTGCTAATTTAAGTTTAGTCATCACTTCATCATGAACAATTATTTCAGAAGCTAAATCTGCTTTGCTCTTCAGGTTAATGAAAACTAGCCTCAACGGAGACATCATCCGGACACAAAAGCTATCGTTTATCATTAGGACAGTGGGCCGACATTTTCCTGGACACTTATTGGCGTGGGATTTTGTCAAAGAGAACTGGAATAAGCTTGTACAGAAGTAAGTGTCTCCGAGATTTTCTAGTTTTTAGTGTTTTCAGACTCTGCATATGAAAAATGTTCCCAGTGTTGTCATGGTTTACAGGAGTTATGATTTGCTGTGAGAGGAAAAATGCTTCAGTGACAGTTTAACTGAAACACGCAGAAATTTTCACATTTGTAAACACAGTTCCATAATGCGGGTCATGTAACAGTGGTGTTCCATGTGAATATTAATCAGGCCCAACCATGCTGACACCAGGTCGCTTGGCTAAGCATGGCCACAGACTGTTTCAGAATAGCCATCTAGTATGTGTGTTGAAAAATGCCTCTTCATTGCCAAGGTATAAGTCAAAGGATTAACACCCAGCTAGATAGCACATGTAGGTTTTTTCTTTTACAGTAATACTGACATTTCTGGATGTTTGATATGATTTTTGAATAGATCAAATGGGTTAACAGTTTCTCTCGATATCCCTAACTCCCGCCTTTTCCTGCCCACCTTTCCTTCCCACTGACGGTAAGTGTGTCTAGGATGACTCCTGACATACCAAGCTGTGGTTCCCAGCAGCACGGCTCTTCTCTGCCTTTGGCATGTGTAGCTTATAGTAAAGCATTGCCTTTGCACTCAGAAACATGGCTTACCAACAGCTCCCTCATTTTTTTGCTCTTTATGCCCTTCTGTTTGTCTTCAGGTTCCATCTGGGGTCCTATACCATACAAAGTATTGTTGCAGGATCAACTCACCTGTTTTCAACGAAGGCTCATTTGTCTGAGGTTGGTTGTATAGAATGCTAGTAGAGAGACTAGGTAACCCTCTCCCCTTAGGCTGCTCAGTTTAAGTCAGATGGTGGCTTCTCATGCCAATTCCTGTCCTCCCTCTCCGTCAGCCTTTAACAATGCTAAAGATTCTGCATTGGGTTTACTTCTAAAGGGTAGATATACAGCAATGAAAAAAAATCTGATGAAAAATTCTGCTTCTATTCTCAGCAATATTCCCTTGTCTCCCTGATATAAATAATTTTTTAATTAAGACCAATATATGCCAAGTTTCCTTTTAAGTGATAATAAAATTGTTTTGAAGAATTCTACTCCAAAAGTAAAATTGGGCACCAAGCCTAACTTTAGGCTGTACCTCGTTTACTGTTACATGGCCATTTTATCTTTCTATTTTAAATTTGAAAAAGTCATCATTGTAGGAGTGAGGGGAATTCATTTTTAAAATCACTTCAGATTTCACTGTACTTGGTCAGTAACTCGATGTAAATACCTCAAATATTAAAGTACTTCTTGTCACTGCTGCTTTTGGACACCATCATAGCTGTCACTAAGTGAAAGCTTATTTGGAAAGGATAGTCAGAGTTACCTGAGATTTGCTATTCTCTTCTTTTGAAATACTTATTTGTGCAACTTACAGGTCCAGGCATTCTTTGAAAATCAGTCAGAGGCAACGTTTCAGCTTCGTTGTGTCCAGGAGGCTTTGGAAGTCATTCAGTTGAATATCCAGTGGATGGAGAAGAACCTTAAAACTCTGACGTGGTGGTTGTAGCATGCACAACTGCACCTCATTTTGTTGCCCATTCAGAGAGCTTGTTAATTTGGGCTCTGCTGCTTTTGCAAAAGCCAAGGTGAAGCCAAGGATCGCTACCGAGTTGTTTGCACTCTTAGGAGTTTTAGTTAGCTCAGGGCCTGTCTGTATTTTTCAACTGTCTTTTCTGAAATGTCTTTGGGCAGTGTGTAATTATTTATTACAAAATGATATTCACTTAAATGCCAACCATCTACAAAAACAATGAGTACTTTTTCTACTTTGAAGATACACAAATGGGGAAAAAAATCCGTTTTGGAATTCTCTTCTACTTCTCAATATCTGGAAAGTACTGACGCAGTGAAACAAGGAAAGATCTACCACAGGAGCCTTTGCAGGCTGCTGGTTTGTCACCTGTTTGTTGCTTCTTGTTGATAGATATTATTTGAATGTGGTACAAAGTTAGCTTCAAAAAGTACAGCAGTGAAGTTCATGAGGCATGTGACTGTGGAGAACTGATCTCAGGTGTGCAGATCTACTTTGATTTGGGCTTGGATTAATCCTTTATTTCCTGCAAAAGGCTTAAATAAGATCTATAACTATTGTATTTTTTTCTGCAGAATAGCCAGGTGCTACAGAATTTTTTAATTTTTGTTATATTGAAAAGCTAAATAAGGCTAAAAGATTAACTTTTCCAAATATTTAACACTTTTTTTTCATCTTTTAGGAAAATGTTTCAAACCAAGTTAGCTTCAATTATACTTATTTTATTCACAAATTTCAGTATTCTCCAAATCTGTACACCTTTATCACTCCCTGCCATAGATATATCTTATGTTATAAATAAGTATTTCTACATTTATGGCAAGCATTTTGTTAATATTGGTGTCTTTTATCATGACTTTATCACTGTTACTAAGATGCCTTTTGGCATGATAGATTATAGATACTCTCTGACTCATACCCATGGGTAGATTTTCATTTTATATGATAGAGTAGCACATTAGAAACATATTTTAAAATAAGGCCTTTGAGAAATTGAAGTTCACCAGAGTACCTTAAAGGGATAAAGAGAATGTGGGACAGGAGTATCTTGATTCAGGTTTAATATGGTGGGCTTTGAATTTTTTCTATTATCAAAAACAGTACTTTTCTTTAATTGGAAAATTATAGTTTTCTTTTGTCATGGCCAAACTAACAGATTGAAAGGAGTGGCCAAGGAAAGAGAGAAAGAAAGAAAAATGAGGAGGATATCCAAAATTGTGTGGCATTTTTACTCCTTCTAAAGGAGAAATACTGTACTTGAATTTTTGAGCTATGCAGACTTATACCTAGATTGTTGTGTTTCTGATTCTTTGGAGAAAAGCTTTCTTCCTAATAATTAATTCTTCAGTACTTCATATTTTGTTTGAAAACATCATCTATGTACATAAAAAGGGTAGTTTACCCATTTACAAGCACTTAAAAAGACTCCACAGAATCAGACAATGGGAAAGGTCACCTTTTTTATTCAGCAGGTGTAAAGTGAAAATATGTGGGATTGTGTATAAAATTATATTTTATTTTATGAAAATATTTTTATATAACAAAATTTAAAAGTCTGGCAAGCTAAAATATAGCTTTCTTTAATCCTAGTGTGTTTTTTGCCCAATTTAGTCTTTTCTAAACATTTATCTCTCTGTTTTAGAGTAGAAAATATTATATCCTGAGAATCACAGAATTGCCTAAAGATGTCTTATTGAAACTGGGGTAATTGTAGGTCTTTTTTCCTCCTGTGCTTTAGTAAATGAATGATAATTTAGTCGATATTGAAAGTTAGTGTGTTTTTATATTTCTAGAGTGGGGAAAAATACCAAACTTTTGAGGGTTTTTTTTGTTGTTGTTGTTTTTACCATATTACTAAATTCCACTTTGATACAGAGTTTAAATTTTGCTACTTTTTGAAATCAGTTAATATTCTTCAGTTACTCCTGCCCACCTTTACATTGCTCCTGTAACATATGTTAACTCTGCATATGGCAAATCTTGTCTTGAATTACAGCATTTTTTTTCCTGTTGAGTGAGAATATGTGGTGTGGGGGGTATTATTATAGGTAAAACCTTATCAAAACATTGGCTCAAAAAGGTAACTCGTAATCCATTGCTCTCTTTGTACTCAAAAGCCGTTCATTCCCATGAGACCAGATCTATACTATTTGTAGTTTTATTTGTGGGCCTCACCTCAATTGTTTGTAGTTTTAATAGGCCTCACCTCAAATCTTCCCACAGAATTTCATATTTTTTAATGTTATGCTAACCCATGTATATGAGACTTCTAAATACTAACTCTAAGTCGGGAATATAGTGGTTAAGTAATAGGTAGAACATGTAGTATAATAATTGTAGCTTTTGAAATTTTTTCTCCAAAGCTTTATCTTAGCCACTGTATTTCTAAGAACTCAAATAGATTGAAGCACAGCAGTCACAGTATGCTTTTTCATATAAGCACATAGATCCATGACACAATTGAGTACTTGTTTGACAAGTATTATATTCATTGTAGAGAGACAGTCTACTTGAATGTAATAATAAAAGACAGATTACACTAGGTTATTAGGAAAGTTAGAACTGGAAATCTGGAATTGTAGAAGAAAAACATATGCTTTGGAGACCTGAAAGGCTATGAAAGTAGAAATCTAAAGAGTCCAGTTTGTTTTGTTAATATCAAGTGATTGGATATATTAAACTATAAGTAGTGTCAGCTTCCCCCATAGACTTGTGCCTTCCTCCATCTCACTGTTTTCTATAACTCTCTTTAAGTGAAATTGTGTTGCTTGCCATTGTTTCAGTGTTCATGAGCTTTCTTGCTATCACAGGTTCTACTTAACTCTAATATCCTTTGCCATTCTTGTTTTAATTTTGTTGTACTTTAGCCACTGTAGGAAAAAAGAGCTGGCAGAAGAGCCCTGGGTATGTACATCAGTCTTACTGGGTACAGAACAGAATACTTTTTGAATATTGGAAAGTAAGAAATGAAAATTAAGTGGTGAGGTTGCTGGTTTACTGATAGCCTGTTGCTGAGTTTGATTTTAAATGAGTCTACTCAGACTAAAGCACCTGGAAGCATAATCTACAGTCAGATGGCTGAACATTCACATAATCCCTGTGCATTTCATGAGGCTGCTGGGAAGGCGCATGCATCTCAGGAGATGTATCATCACCAAGGACAGCAGTTCCTGGCCTGAGTTTGCAAAACAAGACCTCTCCTTTACCTTTGTCATCTGTTTTTATTTGAATTAACTCTCTTTTTAAAGAGCTCTCTCTACCCCCATTTGTACTTTAAAAAAATGATGTATATATTTTTGATGGATTTTTTTTGCATTCTTTTATTTTGTTCTTCATTCTCTACATTGGCAAGTAAGTACCAAATGAACAGTAGAGGTCCAAAAGTATGAAAAATCTCTTCTCCCTTTCCCTTCTTGCAAGCATGGGTAATAGCTACTAGAATAGTTGGTTGATTTCTTTGAGTGGCTTTTGGGGGGTATATACTTAATAAAAATACATAAATACTTATGTATTTTTGATGTGTTCTTATATTCTTTCATTTTGTATATTTTGTCGTGATGAAAAGTGAAATATTGTCCTATGAAAATCTCTTTTGCCTCCCCATATTGCCAGTGTGGGCAACAGCTATAGAGCAGTTATCTATGATGGCCTTTTTTAGAAGGAGATGGTAATATTGGGAGGAGACCAGTGTATCTTCTTTTAAAAATATGTACAAATGTTTCTGCTGCTATTTTGTGAGTGTCATTTCATTTTATATCTCATTCATCCTTCTCATAGATATGTAGATATCTAATAAACTGCGAGGTCCAAAAGTATAATAAATGTCCCATTTACTCCTCTCCTTGTTGCTTGCATAAACAATAACACAGTAGTTGTAGTTGCTGTTGTTTAGATCTAGTCTTAGGGGCATGGGGGGAGGGGTTATATATCATTCTTTCAAGTGTAAATACATATTCTGCCACTTATTTATATTTCATTTACATGTGTTCCTCTGCATGGATGCATATGTACTTAATGAAACTTGAGGTTCTGTGTGAACAAATTCTCTTTTCTTTGTTGCCTCTTTGGACAGTAGCTAATAGAGTAATTTGTTTGATAGTGTGGGGGAGAATGGGATATGTATTTAATGTATATAAATACATTCAGTCCTACTTTGTATTACTAATTCATTTGTACTTTGTCCTTCTCATAGGACATGAAAGTACCTGATGAGACGTGGAAGTCCGGATGTATGACAATCTCCTCTGGTCCCTTTCCCTTTTTGCCTGCGTGCGCAATGGCTAGTAGAGTAGTTGATCATTTTCAGGAGTTCTTTTGTGGGTATTGGGAAAAATACTTTTTTAAATATATGTAGATATTTTTACTTTCATACTATAGTATTTTATTGGGTACCCAGTCCTTCCCTTGGACACATAGGTTCCTATTGAACCATGGAGTTCTGGTTGTATAGCAATCTCCTCTTTCCCTTTCCCTTTTTATCTCTGTAGGCAATAATTTTAAAGTAGTTTGGGTTTTTTGAGGTTTTGGGGGGTGGGAAGGGACTAAGGATAGGACATATACTTTTGAAAACTGTATATACAGTGTTTATTACTATGTTGTATTATTCCATTTTGTACCCCGTCCCTTGCTTGGACATGTAGGTACCTAATGAAATGTGGAGGTCCGGATGTATGAAAATCTCCTATTTTCCCCTTTCCTTATTGCCTCTGGAGGCAATAGTCTTAGAGCAGTCTAGATTTTTTTTTTCTTTTTACTCTATCACTCCCTCTCCTGGGAGGGTGGGGATATGTACTTTTTTAAATGTATATAAACGTTTTTGCTTCTTTGATCTGTTACCTCATTTTGTACCTAGACCTTTCCATGGATACTTAGGTACATAATGAAAATTAAGGTTCATTCTATGAAAAAATCTCCTTTTTTCCCCTTCCCTTATTGCCTGTCTGGGCAATGACTAGTGGCATAGTTGTGTAGAGGGATTTTGTTTTTGTTTTTGTTTTTTGGCAGGGTGGTAGAGGATTTCTGGGTTTGCATTTTTAAAATTGTATATAAGTGTTTGCTACTTTTTTTGTTCTTTTACTCCAAACCCAGTTTTCTGTTTGGACTTGTAGATATCAAATGTAATGCAGAGGCCTAGATACAGAGGTGTGGTGAATCTTTTCTCCTCACCACTTATAACCAGTGTTCACAGGCAATAGTACTTTAGGGCTTGGTTTTTGTTTTAGTTTGTTTGTTTTTAAGGTTTTTAATGGGGAATGGGCTTGTTAAGCAAGATATGTAATTTTTTAATTGTATATAAATATTTTTACCTCATTTTGTTGTTCACTTCATTTTAACTCTAGTCTTTGCATGACTATTTAGGTACTTAATGAAAGTTGAGATTGATTCTATGAAATATCTCCCATATTCCCTTTCCCTCATTGCCTGGTGGGCAATCGTAGAATAGATGTTTGGTTGCTGTGTTTGGAAGAGTGGGGGTGGGTGGGGGAGGTCTGGGTGTATGTGTGTGTGTGTGTGTGTGTGTGTGTGTGTGTGTGTGTGTGTATATATTTCTAATGTATATAAATGTTTGTTACATTTGTGTATTATTTCATTTAGTACCCAGTACTTTGCTGGGACTTATAGGTACATAGTAAAACATGGAGGTCCAGATGTATGATAAATCTCCTCTGTTCCCCTTCCCTCACTGCCTGCATGGGCAATAGTTTTATAATTTGGGCTTGTTTTTCTGGGGAGACAGATTATTTGGGTGAATAGTAGTTAAGGGAAAAGCACAGGTTATGAAGTTTTAAAATATATGTATATAACTGTTTTCTTGTTACTGATTTTGTACCTAGTTCTTTGCATTGGTGTATATGTACCTAATGAAAATCAAGGATCAGTGTGTGACAGATCTCTCCACCCTTCCCCTTATTGCCTGTGCAGGCAACAGTGAGTAGAATAGTTGTGTGTTATTCACTGAGTTTGTTTGGGAGGGATTTATATTTTTGATAAGGGAATATTTTTAATACATATAAATATGTTTTTATTTCTTTGTTATTTCATTTGTATTTAATCTTTTGCATGACTATGTAGGGACCTAATGACAATTGAGTTTCATAAATTGAAAGATCATTTCTTCCTTTCCCACATATTTCCTCATTTAGCAGTAGCTAGTATAGTTGTTGTTTTGTAGTCATTTTGTTTTCTTCTCTAGGATATAGGCCTTTAAAGATGTAAATATATATGCACATATGTAATTTGCTTTTTTCCCATTACTTTTCTTTAATACTAGTCCCTTGCAGGGCTCTTAATATAGCTAACAAATAAAGTCTCACCAGATCCCTGCCATCTGACTTGAAAGTGTAGCATTGTGATGGTGTCACTCATGGCAGCAGGCATGTAGCCAGTAAGATGAGAGAAGACACTTGGATATGGTTGAGTTGTGAAAGCTAATCAGATCCAGCATTTCCTGTGTCCATTCAAACTGAATGAAATGATGAAAAGGGACCTATGCTTTGGAAGCTCCAGAAAGGCAAGAGGACAGTACTAAGTAAAATAGTGTTTGAAGTTTATTGCTGACTAATCTTTTAGTGACTGGTAAGCCAGTGAAAGACCCTTGTGAGTAGCTTCTGTTGAGTCCTGGAATTCCAGTTCATCTATTGAAGTCTTTTGCAGTTCCATCAATAGCATGTTCTTGTGTACTTGGTAGAAATTATTTCAACTTTTGTAATGAATCTTTTTAAGTTATTGCTCTGGTTCCAGTGAATCATAACATCAGCCAAAAAACCAATCCCAAAAGAATTTCGGGACAAGATCTTTCTATCTTATGATATGGACAAGTTGGTCCTTTCCTACCCAGAGCTCTTCTATGTGGCTGCATCTCTCTCCTCAGTTCTCCATTAGCTGGAGCATTTTTGTTTTGTTTTGTTTTGTTTTGTTTTCCTTTTTTTCTTCGGTGCCTGCACTGCTAGATGTTATTTTCAAGTGCACTCAAAAATGTAAGCCATCGTTGCCTCATTAGCTGTATATTTTTGCATTCATTTCATGCATCCAGACCTGTATGTTTGCTTTCAGCATTCTCAAATCATGTATCATATTGACTCTTCATCCACCACATGGCAAGTAATATGACTCCACATGTGTCTGTATCAAAGAATGCATGTGTAAAATCCATCCCTCTGTCCTTCTCTTCCTCCCTTCCTTTCTTCCTCTCTTCCTTCCTTCCTTGCTTCCTTTCTTCAAGCTTCTGAACATTATTGGTTTGTTCTGCAATTTATAATGAATATAATGCTGAAGATTTGCCATATTATTATTTTTTTAGAAACACTGAGTAATAAGACTCTAGAAAATTTGCAGAGATGTTATTTACCATATCAAATTCTCAGGTTCTAGTGTTGAAAAGTTAGCCTATACATTGCTGTTACTTATACCTGCTGCTGTACAAAAAAAGAAAAGTTTTGTTCATGACACATCTAACTTTGATCATAAATAAAAGAGAAGGGGGCACCTTTTTGAAGTTAGTCACGGTAGTCAGTGATATTTCTGAACAGTTCTTAATTTGAAATACTTCAAAGGAAGTAAAGGTCATGGTTTAGTTGAATGAAATGCTCCAGAAGCTGAACTGTATAAGCCATCAGTACATTAATACACTCGTGTGTATATCTGTGTGTGTGTGTGCGCACGCACATGCACTCACGCATATAAAATGAGAACTACATCATAATTGGAGCTTTTGCATTAATCAGCAAACTCACATTGAGACAAAACTTAATTTTACAGCTGTCTCATTTCAAGCCCAGTGTTCCATGTTGCTATGAAGAATAGTCTCTTTCAAACGCTTTGAAAAGTAATTACTTGGAAGCTGGTAAAGTTCTTACATTTTTGCATTTAAACACCTATAGAGATCTCCAATTCTTTTGAATCTGAGCTCCAGGGTGGAATTCTAAATTTGTATCATAATCTGTCTCTTGTAGAAGACTTTGGAAATAGTATGTATATATATAATACTATGTATGCAAATTTTGTGTTGTGTCACTTGTAAAGGGAAAGGCTTATTTTTCTTCATACTCCTGATAACTTGTTTTGCATATGACCAGCACTGACTGAAAGGCATGTGTAATTGCAAATACTGTTGCTTTTGTGTGTGTGTGAAATGAAAATAAAAGTATTTAAATATAAATACTGTGTGGACTATTTGGATGGAAAAAATTACATATGTAAAGTGGTGTATCTTCTCAGATTATGAATGACCATATTTCATTGTTTTTCATAACTTATTTCCTACCTCACCAGTACCCCAGTATCTTTACTGCAAATTAACTCCAGGTTTCTCAAACTCACACTATTGACATTTTCGGCTGTCCTGTTCATTGTATGATAATCACCATACCTGGCCTCTAATGCACATAACAACTGGATGCCAATAGAAACTCCCCACCTCCAGTGTGACAACCAAAAATGTCTCCAGACATTGCCAAATGTCTCCTGGGGTGGAGGGCAGAGAGTGGCAGGGGTGATTAAAACTTTCAGGGGTGCATGGTTGCAGGGAGCTCAGCAACAGATGAACTCTGGGGCAATTATTTACTTTTGAGACTGAAGTGATTCTTGTAAGCCCTGGGTCACCTGAATAGCCAGTTGGTACTGTAATAATTCAGTACCTAAATCAGTATAAGACATGTAACTTCGTATACCAGTGAAACCAAGGAACACTCACTATCTAAATTTGAAGGTGAAAGGACATTAGCTGTTACCAGGGAACACCCCTGGCCTTGATTCACATCTGATTGGAGTGTGAGTGCACAGGTTTTTTTTAAGGGACACTGCCAATTACACTCCTAATCAGGTCTACAAAAGGTGCGTTTTTGTTCTGTCCCTATGAGTAGTCCTGAGGCAGAATCGAGAATTTTTTAGGGTTCCAAATGTGGAACTAGAACCACTATTCTTTTATAGTAATTGTTAGGGCTTAATGTGGGCAGTTTAAGGCAAACAGTGTCTCTTAATCTCCTTACCCAAAACCCTATTTCTTGGTACACAAAATAACCTTTAAAAATCTCTTATGGAGGTCATTAACAGTATAGTGGGGAAGATGCTCTTAGGAATTGCAAAAATTTTGATCAAAAGCTTTTCATTAAATTTTTGATACTTTTAATTCAGGATATCTGCAGTAGACAGACTAAAAACTACAATAATGTAGAGTAGAACACTTTGATTCCAATGGACTTTTTGTATGGAGGGTAATAAGCCATTTTCTATATTTCAAATTATTTTTAGAGCTCATGGCACAGAAGAATTTGATCTGGTTATATTTTCTTTTTGCCTTACTTCACCTCTTACCATAAAGCCTTTCCCTTATCCCCAGCAATAGCACACACAAAAGTATATGGTGCTTACTAAAACTCGTGTGCGAGTTGAACAGTTGACTTAACATGCACGTGGCCAAGTGCATCAGGAGCTCAGTGAGAGTAATAGTCTGTAGTTAGCCGCTGGCCCCATGATTTAGAGGACCAGTCTGGCCTTTTGCTATTTGGACATATTCCTTGGAGTCTCATCCCTTACTTCAGGCAGCATATCAATTATTTCAAATAAATAATTGTTCTCATAAAAGGAAACTTTGTGTACCTCTTTAGATTGGCAACCAACTTCTTCCTAACTATGTTTTTCTAAGCTAATATGGAAATTGGCTTATAATATCTGAGCACATACTGGCTTTAGATGAGAGAAACAGCCATTAATTGAAGCAGTGGAAGAAGGAAGCCAGGCCATACTTTTTAAAATGTTTTTTGTGGGCCATTCATTCAGTAAATATTTGCAATCATCCACTATCCACCAGGGCCTGTGCTAGCTAGGTGGGTACATGAGGCTTGACTCTATAATGTGAGCAGCTGGCTCCAGCTGGGAGAATGCCACCTGGGTTTTATAAACACTGCCAGCATGGTGGGTGGTAGATCGTTGAGGGCATTTGGTTTATGAGGAACAGAAGTAAAGGATGTCACAGTGGGAGGTTTTAAGCTATGAGGCTGGTAGTGCTGCAGCCACTTCATAACAGTATCTGCCTTGAGAGGGCTGGGGTTGCAGACACTCATTCCCCAGCCAGAATTCTCCCTCTGCTCATCTGGGGGTGCAATGTAACGTGAGAAATGGAGACCCTGCAACAGATGCTGCTGAAGTGCCCACATTTAATACCTGTGTCACTGGGAACTAGAGGTGCTTTGAACCTCCCCCATAACCGCACAGGTATTCCTTCCTAAGAGTGTTCTAATGACAGGAGGCGGCAAGTTAATTGCCTGTTTCAGTTTCTCTCCAGGTTTCCCCTAACTTCTAATTAGCAATAAATGAGCCTAGCTCCCCTTGACCTGAGCTGTAAGTGATTTCTTGTCTGAGTCTCTCAGTGTGGCTAAGCAAGCATAAGGAGAGTGTTTCGTGATAAACAAAGTATGGGTCTTGACTTACACCTAAATTCAATAAAAGGTGGAGGGTCTATAGCTGCCTGTACATTGAAAACCCATAGGTGACGTCTCAGAGCATCATGAATTAAATGTGTCATACAGGAAATGCACTGTTTGTCTGCTTCGCTTCTAGATGACAAGCACCCGCCTCAATTATTTCAATTATTCCCCTCTAGCTTTAGTAATCAGAGCAGGATTTCTGATCTTTGACCTTGCCAACGTCCTGGCCTTAAATTGTAATCAGTCTGCGGAAGTCTGAGAATGTGCCTGAGATGCAGTGTCAGCTGGGGTGTGGCGGAAAAACCCTGGTGGCCTCTTTTCTTGCCCAGTGCTCACCAGGAGAGGCAAAGAACAGCTGAGAAGACATCTCTGTCCTGAGATGACTTAGAGTCCACACAGCCTTCGTTGGAGGGACCCCAGACTCACAGTAGGGGAAAGTTGGATGAAATCAAAGGAATCCTGGGAAATGTGTGCCTTGTGAGGCGACATTACAGAAAAATAGTTTTAGGTAGAGTGGCCATAAGCAGATTTCCCTCTGTATTTTGAAGGAGATGATTAGCTAACTCTAAAGGGTACCTACACCTTCCTGAAAATCATCTGGGCAGAGCCGTGGTTCGACTTAGGCAGCCCAGAAATCTCCAGGAAGGGAGTCAAGATGTGATGAGCAGGAGCTCTGGACAGTGGTGCTTTTCCAGGGCAGCCAGAATCCTCTCCAGGAGAGACAGTGCATGGACTTGGCTGGAGGCCACCTTATCCCAGGGGTGGGAACGTATTACCAGGTCCCTGCAGGCAAGGGATCTTTCCTAGGATCTGTGGAACAAGGGTCCTTATGGGGTAGGAAGGAAGAGCGCTGATCCTCAGAGGTGTTCCTTGGTTACTTAGCAGATGGTTGTCCTGAGTTAGCCCACAAGTCTGCTGCTGGTTTGACATAAAATATGGTTTTAAGTGACATCACCCCAAGTGTACAGAAGAGAAATGCAGCTAAGGCTCTTCAGCTTACAGCTGCTCCAGGATGTCCTCTTTCATGCCGTACCAATGTAGCTCTTCAAATTATTGGCAGAAAAATATAGAAAGAACATTCAGACCAGACTAATCTAATAAGAAGAATGGGTATTTAAAGGCATTGGCACCAGACTTCATGGGAGAAAGCCGTCTGGCAAACATTTTTTGTATGATTTTTTGCAGCTCCAGTCTTCATAAGTGTTTGTTCAAGGTGATGCTATTTCCAGACAGGTGCTTCATGATTTCGACTACTGTGCTTATTGAGGCTCCATACACACTAATGATCCACTTGTGCAGACACTCTTGGGAAAGCAAGAAGCATCCCTAGAGAAAGGCAGCCTCTCCTTTGCTTCATGCAGGCCCACTAGTGTCTGAGGATGGGTGGAGAGAAGTAGGTAGGTCAAGGCTTCTAACATCTCAAGTATATGGAGCTGCTTAATTCTTCAAAGCCTTGTATATTATCTTTATCCCCTTGCTTACTACCAATAAGAACTAATTTCTGGCCCTAGCAAAATAGTAGAGGTGGAAGACATCATAAGAAAAAAAAACTGCAAACAAATATAACTATTGGTGCAAAAATCTTCAACTAAATACTAGCAAACTGAATCCAACAACATATATAAAGGATTATTCATCATAACCAAGTGGAATTCATCACAGGAATGCAAGTAAGATTGGTTTAATATAACACATCATAGAATAAAAAATAAAAAGAAGATCATCTCACCAGAAGCAGAAAAAAATCTGACAAAAAAACCAATACACTTTCATGATAAAAAAACACAACAAACTAGGAATAGATCTTTCTCAATCTGCTAAAGGGCATCTATGAGAAACCCATAGCTAATAGCATCACACTTAATGGTGAAAGATTAGAACATTTTCCTAAGACAAAGAACAAGATGAAAGTGTCTACTCTTGCTACTTCTATGCAACATTGTAGTGGAGATTCTAACAGGACAATTTGGTTAAAATAAAATAATAATAATAAGCATCCAGATTAGATAGGAATAAATAAAACTATTTCTATTTGCAGCAGACATTCTCTTATATATATAAAGTCCTAAAGTATCAAAAAAAAAAAAAACTATTAGAGCTAATAAATGAGTTTAAAAGTTTGCAGAAGACAAAGATCAATATTCAAAAGTCAGTTGTGTTTCTAAACACTAATAATGAACAATCCAAAAATTAAGAAATCAATTTCATCTACAGCCATGCTACCCTGAACAAGCCCTATCCCGTCTGATTTTGAAAGATAAGCGGGGCCGGGCCTGGTTAGTACTTGGATGGGAGACCACCTAGGAAGACTAGATGCTGTAGGCGTAAAAAATAGAAAAATAAGAGACTATAAACTGACAAGGTCCTTGCAATCTGTGAGGTCAACTAAAGGTTGCCTCGCCTAGAAAAAAAAAAGAAATCAATTCCATATATGGTAGCATCAAAAAATTAAAATGCTTAGGAATAAATTCAAAAAAGTTCAAGATTTATACACTGAAAACTATAAAATATTGCTGAAAGAAATTAAGATTTTAATAAATGGAAAGACATCCTGTGTTCATAGACTATAACACTTAATATTATTAAGATGACAATACTCTTCAAATTAATTTAGAGATTCAACACAATTTCTATCAGAATCCGAGTTGGCTTCCTTGTAGAAATTTATAAACTGATCTTAAAATTCCATAGAAATGCAAGGAACCCAGAATAGCCAAAACAATCTTGAAAGGAGAACAAAATTGGAGGACTCACACTACACAATTTCAAAACCTATACAAAGCTACAGTAGTCAAGACAATGTGGTATAGGCATCAGGACAGACATATAGAACAATGGAATAGAATTGAGAGGCCAGAAATAAACCCATACATTTATGGTCAGTTGATTTTAACAAGGGGGCCAAGACAATTCAAGGTAGGGGTGGGAGGAGGTGGGAATAGTCTCTTCAACAAACAATGCTATCACAACTGGATATCCACATGAAAAAGAATGAATTTGGACCACTACCTTACACCATATACAAAAAGTTGATAATTAATCCAAATGGAGCAAAGACCTACATGTAAGGGCTAAAACAATTAACTCTTAGAAGAAACATAGGTATAAATCTTCATAACCTTGGATTAGGCAATGTGTTTTTTTTTTTAAGAGGACACCAAAAGTATAAATGGATAAATTTGAGTTGATCAGAGTTTAAAACTTTTGTGCATCAAAGGACACTATCAAGAAAATGAAGAGATTCATTACAAATGGCACAAAATATTTTTAAATCGTATATCTGATAAGAGTTTAATATCCAGAATATATAAAGAGCTCATACAACTCGACAATAAAAAGACAAACAACCCAATTAAAAAATGAGCAAAGGATCTGAATAGACATTTCTCCAAAAGAGATATACACATAGTTAATAAGCATATGAAAAGATACTCGACATCATGAGTCATTAGGAAATACAAATCAAAACTCAACCAGATACTACTTTATACTCACTTGGATGGTCATAATGAAAAAGTGGAAAATAATGGTGAGTATGGGGAGGAATTGGAACCCTCATACATTGGCTGGTGTGAATATAAAATGTGGAACAGTTTGGTTATTCCTCAAAGAGTTATACATAGAATTGCCATAGGACCCAACAATCTCACTTTGAGGAACTCACTATTCTCCTCATTCCTTCACCCTTCTTATCCTGGCTGGACAGCTCATGCTGGGAACCTCTGAATGATGTGCTAGGTCATTTCCGTGAACTATAATTCCCCAACATTGCTCCAACATCCCTTTCTTAGAAAACTTGATACAATAGGATTTGGATGAGTTATATGCCTGCCTGTCCCCTTTACTGTATCTCAGTCAAGGTTCATTGGACCATAAATAAACACCCAGTTCAAGGGAAACAAATCATAGTTTCGACAGATCCAATGAAGTTCCCCAAACTTCATGACATTTGTTCTTGGAGGAACTTGATCCTTTAATTCGAAGGAGATTCAAGGCTAGATTTATGAAGCTGATTTTTAAGGTGACTTCTAAGCCAATGTAAGGTGACCAATTCATCCCAGTTTGCCTAAGACATTCCTGGTTTTAGCATTAAAAGGCCTGTGTCAGGGAACCCCCTTCTAGGGTGACTGGTCACCCTAGAAGGGCACCATTGTAGAGCAAGTATACACACCATGCAGAAACAGACAAGGAAAGCAGACACATGTAAGCAGAGATGTACGATCACGGGGCCAAACCTGAGTCACTGAGAGCAACTGCCTTGATTCCTAATGATTTTCTGGTTCCTTAGACACATGCCTTGAAGGGAGAAAACTTTCAGTGTTGTTCCAGGAGTTCCACAATGAAACCTGGATGCACCGGGACATACTAGACCAGGGGCTTTCAAACATTTTTGACTTCTACGCAGAGAAAGACATATAATGTAGTAGATACCACCACGGATTACTCTGTAGCAATTAAAAAGATTGGACCAGAGTATAGTGTCATTTTAATTTGTTTAATTGTACATAAATTATGAAACATGCATCCACAGTAAGGTACATTTTGTGAGAACATAAGTATAACAAAAAAGAATATGTTAAACACATTATAAAGGCTTCTTGGGAACAAGGAGGTGAATAGACGTGGAGAATAGGGAAAAGGGCAATAAAACACGGTAAGGAATTATGCTGACCAATGTAAAGATATGTAATAGACCTATTAGTGTAATTGAGATTTTTTTTAAATGCACTTTACCTTGCAACCCAGAACACACACACATACACACACACACCCACCCACACACACACACACACATGTTTAGCTGTAACAAATGTTTCACAGAGCATTATTTACCTTTATTATGTTTGATATTCTCTAGTTTTGTTGTATTTAATTTTTTAAAATTCTAGTCATAACCCAGTAAATTGCTTTCACATCTTCCTAATGTGACAGGGCCTTAAACTGGAGAATGATTGCACACCTCAGTGAAAAGTGCATATGCTCAGTAGCAGATTATCCAGCAACTCTAAATTTGTTTGAAAAAAAAAAAAACCTCCAAACTCAATTAAGCACAGATGTTTTTGCAAAAAGTGGAAACAGTTTGCCTTTCTTACATTTTATACAGATGCATTTTGGATTCATTTCTATTTCTCACTGAAGTTTAGAACGACAATGTGGTAGGCAAAAAATAAATAAATAAATAAGGTCCTTCAAAGATGTCCATGTCTGAATCTCTGGAACCTTTGAATTTTTTACCTTTCATCACAAAGGAGAATTAAGTTTACAGATAGCATTATGGTTGTCAATTAGCTGACCTTAAAATTAGAAAATTATTCTGGATGTCCAATTAGGCCCAAAAGAGTCACTGAGTTCCTTAAAAGTGGAAGAAGGAGACAGAAGAAGAGGTCAGAGTGATGTGAAGTGAGCAGGCCTCCATTTACTCTTGCTGGCTTTGAAGATGAGGGTCACCAGTCAACGAATGCAGGTTGCCTCTAGAAGCTGGAAAAAGCAAGGAAGAGCATTGTTCCAGTCTATAGAAAGAAACGCAGCCTTGCCAAGGCTTTGTTTGGCTTGGTGAGACCCATGTGAGACCCATGTGAGACTTCTGGTCCACACAGTTTAAGATAATGATTTTTTTGTGTTTCAGCCTCTGAAGTTTGTGGTAATTTATTACAGCAGGAGATGCAAAATAACCTGTGAATGCAGTTAGAAAAACCGAATCTAATCACTTGCTAGGAAACTGGTGACTACAAATTCCATAATTCTTACCTCTGAGGAAGATGTTCTAAGCTGTAGACAAGTTATTACAAATGCAGGTGGAGTTACTTGGCAACAAGAAAAATAAACAGTTTCAGAAGCAGCCAGCTGGAGATTAGAATTGCCAACATCTTCCAGAATTGGTCTCTTGATACAAATTTGTTCATTTTTTATCTTAACTACTTTCCTTTAAAAAGAAAAAATATATATATACACACATACACACACACACATATATGTATATATACAAGGAGTAATTTAAAAGATATGTAGAAATCCTCACTCATGATAATTTTCTCAAATATGGGAATTCATTGGGTGATAAAAATTAAAGAAACAATGGTTCTTGGAGAATGCATAAGTAAAGCTAATACTAAATTAGCAGGAATCATCTGTGGGGTCACAGACCCATTTGAAGCTCTGGTTAGAAAAATTTATATACATGCCTACACACACAATTTTACATTCGTTTTTATCGGTTTTATAGCCTCCCTAATGTTTATAAACCCATGTTAGAAGCAGCTGATCTAAATGGATATTTTCATGATGTCGTATTTGATTTTAGTGAGGGATAAATTTCTTAGAAAACATTCATGTGGTAGAGCACAGGTTAGTACTTTTTAAATAATATTATTTTCATTCTAGTTAACTGAGAAACTACATTTTCTTCAAAGGGCTTATGCTTTTTGTTTTTGTCATCAATAGGATCTAAATCCAATACTTCTTTGGAAAGGATGTGGGCTCTTTAATCCTATAACTGCTGTGGGAGTGATTTTGTCAGTCGCATAGCTCTGAAGTGTCACTTTTGACAGAAGCATGTTGGAAAAGCTCACTGCAAAAAAAGTGGCCAAGAAGTCCTGGAGGAGAAGCTCCAAGATTACAGTAAGGTACAAATGGGTGAAAATTTTGTTTTTTTTCTGCACTTTTTCAAAAACATCCATGTTTTTGTTTGTTGGTTTTGTTTTTTAATTGTCTTTGTGGAAATTTATTAACAGAAAACTGAAAATAAAACAAAATTGATGGCCCTAAGACAAGCAGTGGGATGCAGTGGTTAAAGCTCTGTGTCTCCTCAGCTTTAAAGGGCCCATCTTGTAGGGCTGTAATGAAGGACACGGAGCAGAATTCCCTGGATACACACATCACATCCAGGGCAGGTGCTATGATTGTAATTATTATTCCAAAGTGCTTGTGTAGTGATAGGATTCTTACAATTCTAGAATTTTCTACTTACAAGGAGATTTGGGAGGGAGGTTAACTTAGTCTCTCCTTCCTCCTCCTCATTTTACAGATGAGGGAACAAAGACTCAATTAAGTTAAACGATTTGCCCAAGGCCTTGCAAAAAGAACTAGGATCTCATTCTTCTGATTTTCGCAAAACAAAACCTAGTGCTCTTTTAAAAAATGTTTTCTTCAGCACTATGCTTCTCATAGTTGATTGCTTTATTAAGTGACAGCAGTTTTCCATTTGTATCAAAAGGACTAATAGTCTTTTCTATGAATAAGAATTCTCAGTGCTCATGAATGAAAGCACATAGTGAGAGGCCTAACTAAGACCAGCAGATCTTTTAAATAACTCTTGTAATTCCTGTGTTAAGTATTTACTGTTTTCTCAGTCTGTATATAACCAGTCAACCATGGAGACATGCAAGCTAAACTGGAAAATTTAGAAGATGGGAATATAAAACGTACAGCTACAAAAATATAAAAAAAACCTGTAAGATGTGTTCTAGGCACTTTGGAACAGTCCTTAGTCCAGAGAACCACGAAATACAAGAGCATCCGTTCACAGCCAGTAAAAGAGGCAGAGGAGATCCCCGGCACCTTTTCTCTGTGGATGTGTTCACTCAACATAGAAACCGTATTTTGGTTTTCCCTCGGTGCCAGGCATTGTGGGACAGAAAATAGAGAAGAAAGAGAATAAAACCAGGAAGGAGCTTGAGACTACTCACTCTGGGGGTGGCAGGGGCAGAGGATAGTTCTGCAGAGCTACATCTGAGGAGGAGACTGGGAACCCCAGGCATTGTTTAAAGAGACAATGCCGTTAGAAGCACAGTTCTCGGGGCTTCCAGTCAGAAGCGAGGCAAAGTGTCCTGAATATAGGTGGATGTTAGGTTATGATCTGTCTGAGTCAAAAATAACCATAAAACTATGATATTACACCTTTTGCTCTCATATTTATGATCTGTCTTCTAAACTCTTTCATTGTTACTCTTTGACGTTCTTTTAATAAATTAATTTTTTTATAGGAAACAATAATTGACTCTAGATACAAAGTATGTCACTGAAAAATGATCAAATTTTGATGAACTGTCTGTAGAGAAACTAATATGTAAGTTGACTATTATGTTTCAAGCAAAAGATTCAGTATAAAAAAAAAAAAACCCTCCAATCTGTTAATTTGGCATAATTGATGAAAATTAAACAAGGGGCTGTGTATCCCCTGACTGTCTATGTAAAGTTTCTTATTAATGTTTAGTTCTGAGTATGTTTTGATTTCTTCTGTGATCCATGACTTATTAAAAGTATGTTTTTAAAATTTCTAAAAGCATGAGATGTTTTTAGTTATTTTGTTTCTGATTTCTCATTTAATTGCATGGTGGTCAGGGAATATAATCTGTGTGATATCTGTTCTCTTACATGTGTTGAGTTTTATCTATAGCTGAGTAGACATTCAATTTTTGGAAATGTTCTATATGTGCTTGAAAAGGAAGGTGCAGCTGAAAGTTTATTTCCAGAGAGAATTAGTGAATTCTTCTTCAAGGTACTTGAGCTCTCTTCTAGCCTGAGGTCACTCTAAAATTAATTCTCAGCAATATTTTTTTTTCTGTAAGTCTGAATGAGGGCCACTTTCTGATTAGATTCTCAGGGATTTTTTTTCTTCCTAATCCATCCAAAGCAAAAATTATGGCAGTTTCTTTGCTGTTGAAGGGGATTCAGATATGCCACCCCCCCAAAAAAAATGCCAATTTGGCATATCGATTATTTTGAGCTGAAGGCAAGTGAGAAATAGTAGGTACAAGAACTCTCTGCCCTCCTACTTTCTGCCTGAAAGTAGGCCATGAATTCTCCTCCTCTGCTGTACCAGGCTGAGGAAAGCGACCCTTATCACTGGAGACAGAGCGGCACATGAGTCTGATAAACAAACCTTACTAAAGTAACCTTTACTTCCATTAGTTCTCTCTCCATATTTCCTAGTCGCATTCCCACAATTTATTGGCCTTAGATGTCCCAAACCCCTTTTCCTTTCTCTAGTTACTTTTTTTGTCTTTTGTTAAAATAGTATAAGCCCCCAAGTCTAACTGCTCCTTTGAGTTTTCATTTCTTTTCCATGAAGAACCCTATGCACATAAAAAATTAAAAAATATATTAACATCAGTAAAATCTGTATGCCTTTTCTCTTGTTAATCTATTCTCAGGTTAGTTCACATGCCTGAATCACTGAACATAGCAATTCATTTATTCAGTTCCTTCCTGTGAAGAGTGTGGTCAGTCTTGTTAGCTCTTCTGGCTTAAAACAAACAAACAAACAAACATACACACCTCTGATGTCTCCATTTTCAAAGAATGTACTATGTACTGATTTCTAGATGCTGGCTCAGTTTTTTCTTTTTGAAAGCAGGCAGAATATGGCCCATGAGCTGACAGTTTGAAACCTATCGAGCAGATGGCTTACCTTGGAATTCTTTACCCTGGGATAATTTTATTAAAACTTGTTAACATATATGTTTTTTCATTTAGAAACTTAAAATAGTCTAGTAAATTGGAGCAAAGATTTTTTTCTGACACAAGAATGTCTGACTATCTCAGTTTTCTAAGAAATTCAGCCATTTCTCTATAGAGACCCAGGATTAAAATGTCAGCTAAGTGTGGAGGGAGTAAAGTGTGCTGGTTCACCTGATGCTATACCAGCAGACAGAGTCTGTATCCCTATTATCAAAACGAGGCAGTCTTGGTGATTATCCAATTTGCATACAAAATTATGTTCTTGCTTTACACACACACACACACTCACATACACATACATACATGCATATACACACACGGAGTTATATCTGTGCAGTGAATATCAAATACTGATCATTTCCCCATGAAGCCCAAGTGTCCACAGGTTTTCCACTTCATAATATGTTGGGAGTGTAAAAGTCCCAAAGAGCTACAGAGATTTGCCGAGGAAAAACCCTGCCCTCCCTTAAGTCCTCCCAGCACTGCTTGTGTGGCTGAAATCAGCACCCTGCTCTTGCTGATCCAGGGTTGATTTCCTGTGTCAGCCTCTTGAGCAATCCAGGTAATCTGAGCCCCCAGCCCCCTGGCTGGGCCGTGCAGCCATAAGGAAGCCATTCCTTTCTCTTGGAGGTAATACACATCAACCACACAGGACCACATGTTCAAAGGCCAGATTTGCCTTCTGCATGGGGTGACACAGCTTGCTAAACCTGCTAAGAACCCTTTGAAATGCCAGGGCAGCCTGCAGGCTGGTGGAGCAGGCATTCAACCGGGAAACAGCTGCAACCCATTAAGGTTGGCAATTTTTGCCCAAGGGACAAAAGTGCCTTTTCATTGGCGGGGCCAAGGACTTGGCTCACACTCGACCATATTCGTAAATGCTTAAGGGAATTTTAGGCAAAGGAGGTGAGCCTGGCCCCAGGGCCCTGTTTCATGCCTGAGCAACCTGTCTGTGGAAGTGTTGATGGTCCCGCAATCAATTTAAAGACAATTCATTGTGTCCAGGAATTGTGGTCCACAGAGCACAGAATTATTCTACAATAAGTTCCTTGAAGGATAATGGCCTGAAAACAGGAAACGTATCTAAATAAAAATAATGGTGTGTTTCCCTCCTATTATTATTATTATTTTTATTATTATTATTGTTATTAATATCAATACAATCACTACATACTATTAATCAGTATTTAGAAAAAATATATGAGACATAATTCTGAGGGCATTTTATTTTGATAATTGTTCCATTCCTTTATTTAAAAATGCACGCACAATTGTGATAAAATCATTTTAAGTCTTAATTTTATTTAAAAGCAAAATTTATCTTACATGTAAATGGCAAATGTGATTTATGAGTATGACTAAATTCTAGCTAAGATAGCTATGGTAAAAGCCTGAATATGATACATATTTTCTTCTGCAGAATACGGTGTGGTCACAGAGCCAGAAATTGGGAGTCAGAGTTCTAGTCCATTTCTGCAATGTGCTCCCTGAAAACAAGGGCCAATGATCAATTAAGTTGTGGGATTGCTGTGCCCTATGTTCCATTCTTGGAGACTGATGATACACATTGGCCATATTTAGAACTTTCATATTAAGGAAGCTAAAAACTACATTTCCCATATTCCCTTGCCACTATTATTTCTAATGGGAAGTAGGTTTCATCAATTAATTTCAAGACTGAGTCCAGAACTGAGTTAAGTCAGGCAAGAGGCAGTGGGGCATGAGGTATCCATTTAGCTAGTCCAGATGTAGTGGATATAGAATGACTTTGGAGCCAAGAGTTCTAGTGATGACTTGTAGACCCTGGATTTATAGTAGGGCAGGGTGTTTCTGGGATGCACAATTTCAGAGGCAGCTTCTTGATTCTTAGATCTCGATTAAGGCAGTATGGTCCTGGAGCCAGCAGTTGCCATGACAGCATTCAGATCCCCAACTCTCTGATTGTAGCTGGGGCAATGGGTCCCTTATTCTGAAAGTCCTTCCTGAAAGCCCAGCCTGTAATCTATCCTTCTAGCGTTTTCAATGATTCCTCAAGTTAAAGCTCTTTCTGCTTAAAGTAACCGGAATGATTTTTCTTACCTGCAACTGAAACTTATTGGTATATGGTGGCTCTCCCTCCTGGAAGTGTTGCTCTCAAGTATGATCCTGTGATGTGGGAGACATTCACATGCCCTTTTCCCTTGACCTACCCAGCTCTCGTTGGTAGGTGATATTTGTTCCCTTATCTTCTTTAGTAGTAAATATTTTTCACAGTCTATGACCTTTCCCCTCTGGCCTAACTGCCATGTATGAGACTCCTCCCAGAGCAAGATAGGGAAGTGCCAAGAATAAAAACACACAGTCTTGCTTTCTTCAGCACCCTACACACTGCCTGGCTAAATGGGCTATTGGAAATCCACACAATATTAACGTACAATAAGTGATGGAGGGTTCAGAGCTCTGTAATGTTTTCTACAGGTAAAATTGCATTGAAACTTCATGTGTCACAATCTACCTTTGACAGATTTCATTTGCCTTATGGATATGATGGTTCCCATATCATAGGGAACTGTTTTTTAACCGCTAAAGAGCCTCCCCTTGCAACCTAAAGTTGTCCTTGAGTGCCAGAGAAGGTAAAGATGTAAAAGTTTTGACTTTTATAAAATTATATTTAGCATTTGATTTGAAGTAAATTCTCATTAAATAGCATTATAAAATGCCTTATTAAAATTATTTGTGATCTATTTAGAAACATGGCAAACTAATATCCACCAGAAACATCAGTCCCTTACGGTTCTAACTCTCACAAGTACAGTTTATGTGAGGACACCTCTGTCCAGGGCTGCCTGTTCAGGTGTTCACTGAGGGCTGCCATGTGTGTGTGGGTCTTGGGCTGACTTCTGGGTCTATGGTGGTGAATTTAATTCCTGCCCTTGTGGATTCTTCACAATCTAGTGGCTTTCGAGCAGAAAGAGTCTGAGAACTTTTAGCTATAACTCTTTATAAGGAATTTCCAGGATTTTTCTACAAATCATGTTTTCTTTTCTACAACTGGACCTAAATTCTCAGTAGACAATGATAGATTACTTTCTCCTTCTCCTGTCTTCTTTTGGGGGAGGGGAGTGGTCAGAGGGGTAAACCGATACATATTTAAGCTATTCCACAATGTTAATTGATCCTAAAAATGCTGCAACTTGAAATCTATGCTTCTCTCAAAATTAGTTCAGGTTTTCTCCAGGTTATATCCTTTGTCTCTACAGGACGGTTCCTATATAAAAGGGACTGACATCCAAGGGTAATCAGAGATTGAGAACGTGTTGTTCAGTGATGTGTTTACCAATGTGAACCATTGTAAGAAACATCGAGAGAAGCATTGGATGCTCTAAGAGGAAACTTGAAGCAAATTTCACATGGGAACAGATCTGGGTGAATATGTTTCTATGAATTCTATTCCACAGGTAGAGAAGACTGCTAAAGGAAATTCTTAACTTGGAACAAAATGCAATATAGGGTAATAATTACTTGTGCATGCTAATGTTAAATTCTTGGGGAAAAAAACTCAAAGAAGTTGCCCCAGAGGCATTTTTTAAAAGACTTCTAGCTAAACTTTCAATGAAATTTCACGAATTTGAGATCCTATGATTTAAGGACTAATTACATCTCTTCCAATGCACCTTTATTTAATTTCCATCCCCTTAGCTGAAATTGGACTCCAAGGAATGCAAACAGGAAGGGGTGGGAAAGGTGCCTCCCAGTACAAGAATCTTTGAGACACATCTGCCTGATAAACATTTCCTTCAGCAGTGTCCTGGGTCTCTTGCTGATGTGACTTTACTGACATTACACACATTGTCTCTTTGTCTCCAAATATTGAACTGATCAGACTTGTTTGTTTGTCTGTTTGTTTGTTTATTTATTTATTTATTTTTGGTGAGTTCAAAAAAAGAAAAAAAGAGAAAAAAAGAAAAGATATAACATGTTGATATTTATTTTCCTATTTCATTTTTAATCTCCTTCTATTTATTTTCCAGTCTAGTGAATTGTGGATGAAGAAAAATGCGAATAACTATGTTGTAAAGTGAATAAAACATTTTTCTTAAGAAATATAGACCAGGCCGTGTTTCACTTTAATTCTAAAATAAGATCAATGTTTTAAAACAATGTCCCAGAACTGTTTATTAATTTAAATAATAGATTCATTACCAAGCCCTTACTTCAACTGAGTAAAGAGAGCCAGCTTGAATGTGTCTTTTAATGAAAAACACTACCTCCAGGACAACCAAACACCTACTAAATTGTGGTAGTTAGTGAAAGACGTCAGATGAATGGCATGATGGCGACTATAATGAAGCGCGTTGGGGCTGGAAAGGCACGGGGGAAGTGATGGAGTTTCACATACAATTACACTTTGGACAGGGAAAGACCACCTTTAAGAAAAAAGGAAAAAAAAAAGAAGAAATGAGAGAATCTGTTTTTCATTTTTACCCATTACTTCTTCCAAGTTTTCTCCATTAAATTAGTCAACTATAGGGTACATTATACCATTGTTATTATTATTTATCAAAACAAGACAGTTAATGCACTCAAAAGGCACATTAAAAAATAAGAGTTAGGTATATCTTTTCCATAATGACCTTATTTGGAATTAAAATCTTCATTCTTCATTGTTATGTCCTGTTTTTTATATACTCCTTGCCCACACAGTTTCAAAGAACCTTATACATACACTCTCCCTAACTCTTTTACCCCTCCTCTGTATCTCTGGCACCCCTCTTGTGGAAAATAAAGCTGTGCTTGAAGGTTTTGTTTTGTTAGATTTCCAGAATAAATTTTGAAGTAGAACCCATGAAAAATAACAGCGCTGAAAACCTGGGTTCATTTATTCTTATCGTTCCTGATTAAAATAAGTAGACTCATTTTCTAACCTATGATCCTCTTGTTCTTTCAAGTCATTAAATAATTAAATTGAAAAGCCTTTAAAGTCGAACCGGATTCCCAGGTAACCAGCATCCTTTTTCCTTTGCACCTATTAAATGCCTGATCCCTTTCTCTTCCTCAGAGTGATTTTTCAAGGGGCTAATGTTTTTAATTCAGCCCAGAATATATTTTATCCCATATATTGTTTTACTGAATGGTTCCTGTTGCAGAAAAGGGGGTATATTTGCAGGAGAATGAGACTTCAAGGCAGACTAAGTGGGGAGGATTCTGCAGTCATGGAAGGAGGCAAATTATCCAAGGGTATTTCCTTGTGCTGGTATCTGTATGCAGCAGTCCCTTTTTCTGGCTTCCTTGCTTGCTACTCGGAGCAACCAAGACCATACCATTATTCATTTGAAGGTAAAATTGAATTAAAAATGGAAAAGAAGCAGATATGTGAGTCTGACAGTTGGTTTTGACTCCCACCCACTGAGAGAATAAAGAAGTTTATTGTTTCAGTTGATACCTGGGTTTTGGTGATACACTGTTTGTTGCTGTTATTTTTAAAGCTATTCAGTTACTTTATTTTGAAAGATGGGTGTAAGAAAAGGCTTTCTTTTTCTTTGGAACTAGCCTACATCTTAACCTACCAGAAATAGCAACGGTTCTGTGTCAGTCATTTTTTGGTGCCTGCTTGTGAATGAAATCTCAGGAGACTTGTCTAATAAGCTCAAGGTACTGGAATCATCTACATGCCAGGGGCACTGTGCTCCTCTCTTTACATACCAGTGTGTTTGTTATTGAAAACCACAATGGAAACACATTCTGAGCTTTGAAGGACACAGTGCTGTAAATATGTATCATGCCTATAATGGTTATGGTTATAACTGGGTTTCTGTCCATTATCTCTTATTTCCTATTGCTTTGATTTAGAGATCTTGAAAACAAGAACCTCTCTGTTCCTTTATATTATCAAATCAAATAATCTGAAGTCTCTCCTCGGATAAAGAGTCCTTTAAAACCACATTGAAGGACATGTAGTTGTCCTAATAAGACATGGACAAAATAAGTCCATGGACTGGGCTGACAAGAAATAGGAAGTGGCGAATAATATCACCTGAGGACTCATGACCAAACAGTGCTAGAACCCATGCCCCATTTCCACTTATAATAATAGCAAAAATCTTTTGGGATACTCATTAGGCAGTAAGTTTTATGTAAGTTAGCTTAGGAGAGTACTGAGATTCTCATTAACATTGTCTCAATTCTAGAAGGGACCAGAACTTCCCAACTGATTCAATACCTCATTCAAGCCCTCTGGTATTCACAAGGGTAAACTTCATCCCACCTCCCAATGGCCACGTCTCCTAAACACGCAGCTACCATGTTGAGCCAAACAAGATCTGCCTCCGAATGGTGACAGGAATAGTAGCCTAATGACTTATTTAACTCCTTCTCACTCTCTCTAACTGAGAGAGAAGGATAGACTCATAAGAAAAGTAAGGTAAGGTAATTTAATAATTATTTAATATACTCCTTTTGTTGTATAGGGAGCCAATTAGAACTTCAGTCTTGGCATTAAAAAAATATATACTCAGGAGTTATAAATTTTCAGAAATCTCTGTCCAATTTAAATGAAAGATTGGATATATATTTTTGCCCCTTTCCCAATTTTGATGATGCCTATTAGCCCTTCTGATAGTTCACTAATTCTTTCTCTGTTATATCTAATCTTTTGTTAAATTTATCTATAAAGTTCTTAAGTTCAATTATTATATTTTTGGTTCTAGAATTTCCATTCAATTTTTTATGTGTATATAAATCCAACTCCTATTTAATTTTGCATCTTTTTGTCTACTTTTACTGTATATTACTCTATTCTATTGAACAGATTAGTCAGTTAAAATCCTTATACTCTTATGCCAGTATTTGAATTATCTACAGGGTCTATTTCTATGGTTTATTTTTTCTCTTAGTTTTAAATCTTATAGCCCTGTATTTGGAATTTTTCATGTTTTTAAATAATAAAACCAGGACACTGTGCATAAAAATATCTTAGATGTTTTAGCTGATGATCTCTTTTTCCGGAGAAGGTGTATACTTTCCTCAACAAATTATTACTCAGGTCTCACCTCATCCCCATTAAATACAAAGGTCTCTGCCTGAGACCCTGTTTCCCCCCTACAGTGCCCCCCTGCCCATGTACCGATGAGTGTGCAGCTGGAGAAGAATATCCTCATTTGTAGGAATCTAGTGATGTATCTTGCCTCATGGAAACGTTTCTTTGATGGAGAGATTTTTTTCTTGTCTATGCTTTATTTGTGGTAGTGAAGGAGTGAATGATTTAAACAGCCATAGCAAGACAAATCTACAGGCCTAGGGGCTGCAGCGCTGCGCAGCTTGGGGCTTTCCTTGGCGGCCCTTTCTTAGGTGTGAAAGGGTTGTGGCTTTGGCGCAGCCATAGGTTGGTGTTGAGACTGGTGTGGAAATTGTTGATATTATATAAATCAACTTAATAAATTGTTTCAAAGTTTCAAAAAAAAAGTATGGATATCAAGACATCTGTACTTTTTAAGAATCCCAAGGTTATTCCAAGATGCAGCAAAGCTGAGGAACCACAGGTATAGCCTAGTTTGTTCACCGAGGGCTTTCCCCTAATCTTCGTCTCCTAAACCCCTGAGACTAAACTCTAATCTATGCTACCCCAGCTAGGCAAAACTCAAAAATTCCACTCAAACTCTCCAAGACATTATGATTCATTTTTTAACTATACTTGTCTCAAGCCTTTTCAGACTTCAGCAAATGTTTAGAGGAAAAGGCAGGTCGTATTTCAGGTTAAATTCTCTACCATCCCCTTTCACCAGGATCATGGCCTCTAAACATCGCTTCAGCCTTATGAACCTGACACAGTTCTTCTGGTTTCTTTAATCACAGAGTCTATATTTTCAGCCTCTTGTGTATTCCTGAAATCAGCATATGGCCCCCAGGGAAAATACAACATAATCACAGTCCACATCCTCACGATCTTCTGCCCCCACCTCTCACTAAATCTTAAACTTTCTAACTTCAGCAACTCTCCAATGCCTCTAAAACACTTGTAGACATGATTTTTTAAATTCAGCTTTCTAGTTGTTCTCAGTGAACACTGACCTACTGTAAACTACTCCATTACACCAGAAGTAGAAGTCTTACTTCTTTTAAAATATTTTGCTTAATCATATTTATAATTAATAGCACCTTGTGCTGCATTCAATATTCAGATAATAACTCATTTTTAAAACATCAGGTTTCATTAACCAATGTCACCATAAAAAATAAATGAATTAATTTAAAAAAATTTATAAATCACTTACTCTGTGTCAGATACTAGGGACAGAGCAGTGAACCTAACACCACAGTATGAGAGGAACAAGCAAATAGTATTATGGCAAGTGGTAATTAAATGCTGTGAAGAAACATAGAGCAGGATAAGGTGACAGGGAATTAGGAAGGAGCTCGAGTCTTCAAAGGTGGCCAAGAAAGGCCAAAGGTGCAACAGAGACTGCATGAAGCCAAGAATCAAGCCATGTGAACTATCTGAGATAAATGCATCCCAGGCATCAGGAATAGCACTGCAAAGGGCCTGAGAAGGGAACACTCCTGTAATGTTCAAGAAAGAGCCAAGAGAGCAGCAGGGCTAGAGTGGGAGGAAGGATGATTGACAACAATCCAGTGTTTTCTGTTTTTCTCTTTCTATTATCTCTCATATCATGTCATGTTCCTTTTAAAATAATACTAATGGGGAAGAGAGTATCATTTTAAGATTCAATTTGTTATGTGTTGAAAGTCTTCAGAGTCATTCTTTTAAGATCATGGCCTTCTATGACGTCCTGGGGTCTACACCCACCACGGGTAAAATTTATTTGTTTTGTTTCACAGGAAGCCTTGAAAATGGCTGCTCATTTAATATGTATTTATAGAGGACTGGCTATAAGCAGACACAGTGTTAAGCTAAGCATACAGAACCAGGCTGCTTGCAATAAACCTGAAATAGTGTTTTTAGGAGTCTCTTTCTTTCCCATACACTGTTATGCCACCAGTTTTTAATTTAATAAGTATGATCAAGTATTAGCTATTTGTCCAGTATAATAGAGAAGAGAAGGAGTGCAAAAGAAGTATGGACTTGGCCTGTAAGGAGCTTCTTGCAGCAGAAATCCCAACCTCAGCCTAAGTTGAATTTGCACCAGGATTCAGCCACAGTCTGGCTGGCTCAGGAGGGTCAATTATTCTCTTCTAATAGAAAAGAAGAGAGGAACAGAGCTTTGGTCCCAAGTCAACAGGTCAGTGTTGAAGAGAGAGGTGTTTAATACTTAACATCAGTGGACCCATGCCTCTGTCTTTGGGAGAAAGACTTCAGAAAAATTGAGTAAAAACCAGAAGGGCTATTTCCTGGATGTCTACTAAGGCAGCTGGAACTCAAATTGTCACATCTTTGCAGCCTGATTGGTAAAGAGTAGCTCTGGGGGTTGCTGTACGAGCAGGGAAGGGGCCCAGAGTGTCTGAGCAGCCAAGCAGACAGCTCTTATTTTAAATTGAGAAGACACAGGAACAGGCCTGTCTCTTTGGTGGTCTTTGTTCTCTGGCATTGGCAGAAGTAGTCATGCCATTGGCAGGCATGGCCACTACTGGTGGCATTACTATTTTTGGTGGAACCATCATTGCTTTTGTTATCAGCAGCCACAGAAGACATCAAACGCAGCACAACAGAGCAGGATAAGAGGATAAGGGTGAATGCCATATAACACAGAAAGAAAGAGTCCGCAAGCACATTTGCGATAGTCCTTGTGGGTATCTAAAGTAGGGAGTTGAAACTCCTAAAAGAAGAGGGAAGTGATAAGAACAGAGTCATAGAATGACATTGCAATGCCTACCATGTCATTGTGATGTTATTTTTATCTCCAAAATGTTGTGATATCTATAGTGAGATATGAAATATAAAATCTAATCATACTAATATAAAGAGATAAAGTATCTCCAATTTTCAGTAAGAAAATGAAAGCCCTGTTATGAACTGTATTTTTGGATCTCCCCAAATTTATATGTTGAAGCCCTTGACCCCAATGTGATGGTTCTAGGAGGTAAGGTCTTTGGGAGGTAATTAGGTCATGGGGTGAGTCCCCATGATGGGATTATTGTTCTTATGAGAAGAGGAAGAGACACCAGAGTTCCTCTCTTGGCCATGTGAGGATACAGCAAGAAGGCGGTCATCTACAAGCTGGGAAGAGGGCCCTTACCAGGAATGGGATCTACCAGCACTTTGACTTTGGACATCTCAGCCTCCAGAACTGTGAGAAAGTAAATTTCTATTTCTTAAGCCATCTAGTCTACGGTATTGTGTAATCATAGCCCATGCAGAGGCCAGATAACTAAGTGATTTATATAGATGTAAATGTATTCTCCAGAGAATTTGGGGGTTGAGTTTATGCTTCTGCTTGACTTAAAACACTGAAAACCCTATAGGAAATTATGACCCAGTACATGACTAGTGATCCTGCTCTAGTTTAGCTATAGGTGGTAAACATTTTCATTTAGCTATTCGTTTATTTATTTCATTCAACTGTTATGTCTGGACTACCCAACCCTGTGCCATTAAATACTTACAATAGGTTAGGTAAGAGATTCAAGATTTTTGCTGTTTGGGGGCTCACATTTGGTAGAGAGATTCATGAGCCAGTAACCCTGAAATATTTGTTATCTCCTGAAGCTTCATGTTCTCTTGTTGCTATGTCTTTGCACAATGTTTCCAGTAATACACTTTTCTTAACCTGCTCCATCCTATATTCTGCCTTGAAAGTTCACACTTACCCTTCAAGACTCAGCTCAGCTTCAGCTGAACTTCTTTCCCTAACCCTTCCTAGACTCGCGTCTTTGCTTTCCCATTGAATCCTTCCTGTATCTTGTATTGCCACTGTGCACAGGTTTGGCTTCTCACTGTGTTTCAAGCTCCTTGAAGATAAGGTTTGTCTTTGTGCCTAGCACTGTATTATTCAATAAATATTTCCTGAATAAAGAGAATGAATGACCATAACATTGGTCCTACCCTCTCTCAGCCAGACTCCAGAGGAACATGTTGACTTTCTTGAGCTGGCTCTTTTACTTATCAGCACTACTGGGCAACGTGCTGCTCATATTAAAATTCTCTTCCATTGTGCTATAATTTGTCAATACGCATGTATTGCATGCCTACTATGTTCTCAGAACTGTGGTAGAACTGTGGATGAGACATGGTGGGTTTATAGTCTAGAGGAGAAAACAGACATATGGATAGGTCATTTCAGTAAAACATCATCTATATTAAGACAGAGGTATGGAGACCTCTGAGATAAGATAAGATACTAGGAAGGAGAGTGTGCTCTCTTAGCCCAGCCTGAGGTTTTAGTAAGTCTTCTTAGCTCTGATAATTTTGATGAGCCTACAAGATTTTTTGAGATGCTGTGATTTGTCCAGCACCTATTGTGTGTCATGCATAATTCTCATTGCCTAAAATTAATCTGATTAAATAAATCCTACTTGATCTGTACAACAAATCTAAAAGGAAGATATTATCCCCAGTGTGAATATTAAAAAACTGAGCCTTAGAAAATGTAAGCAGCTTGCCCCCAGTTATGTAGCCAGTAAGTGTGAGAACTGGAATGCAAATCCGGGTCAATCTGACAGGTCTTGGGTAGACTGACATGACATCCAATTATATAGTGGAGAGAACACACTGGGCTTGAAGCCAAATCCAAGGTCTATTTTATATTATCTGTATGACCTTGGGTAAGTCATGGAAAACTCTCAAACCTCATATTTTTCATCTATAAAACAGGGATAAGAAAGTTACCTCACAGAGCAGTTATGAGAATTAAAATATGAGATTTAATTTGAAATCATTAGCAGAGTGCTTAGCTCAATGAGCATTTTTTAAGAAAATGTATTTTCTTCAAAATACCTTTTCTTGTAGAGGTGTGACTACAGGCCCATGAAGTTCTTGTGGTTTTACAAAATGCTTTCTTTCTTTCATGTGCAAATGTCAAAAGCACAAACTTTAGCCAATAGCAGCTCCCGGGTAATTGTCTGGAGGATTTAAGGACATATCAGTAGCTTTTGAGCTAAAATGTCTCCCAGAGGAGCAGAAGCATATTTTTACACTGGCTAAGTCCCCTTAGTTCTTGCGCACAGCTGTGTGAAATCAATTGGAAAAGACTAAAGTTATTATGTAACTCTGCTTCTCTCCACCGATGATGGAAATGGCTTTGACAGGAGACCAGCAACTCACACAAGTCCTGAGGTTCTAAGGAATTTTAATGGGCCACTAAATTGCTAATAATTGTCAGAGTAAGACTCAGATGATCACATAAAATCTTCACAAACATCTTAATGTTATTTCCTGCACATCTTACATTTATGCTAGGCAACTAATATGGCCGTGTGCCACAATGCAGCCCAGAGCCATGAGATTTGACAAGGGCGTAGTTGAAAATATTCCTACTCCAAACATGATTCTCAGATCAGCAGTGTCAGCATCATGTGGGAACTTGTTAGAAATTAAGAATTCTGGGCTCTACCCCAGACCTACTAAATCAGAAACTGCATTGCAAAAGATCTTCAGGTGATTCCTGTGCTCATTACAGTCTGAGAAGTGCTGAGTTAGCCACTAAGGAAGGAAGCATTTGGGCTAATATCTAACCTTCAATGTAGGTCAGTAGGGTGGCAATAGATGGTTTTAACTTCCTAGCCCTGTAACTTTGGGCAACCTCGTTAACCTCTATTTTCTCAATTGTAAACTGGAGATAATAACAGTTCCTAGATCACAGGGCTGCTAAAGAGTATATATGTTAATAAATGTAAAGTACTTAGACTAGAATACTTGATTCATAGCAAGGGAGATAAGTATTCTTGTTTTACAAATGATGATGATGATGATGATGATAAAGCTTAATAAACTCACCTTGGTCACACAGAGTAGAAACAGGAAATTATAAGTGTCACAATAATTTAACTTAAAAACCACCCACTTAAGGTCCTGTCAGTGAAGAATCTTGAAGGAGGGAAAATGTCGATACAGAGGCGGCTTTAAAAACATAATTTCTAAGTCAGCCATGACACCTTATCAAATAGATAGGAATAGGTCACTAAATATCTGACATACCTATTGTATACCAACATTTGAGTTAAATTATTGTTTCTTCTATCTTTTATTATCATAAACCTTGGTTTCTATTGTTTGCTAAGAAGGGCAGAGGAGCCTCCTGGTAAAACTGAAAGGTCTATTTTAGTAGTTGTAATGACTGTTGCTTATAAGGTTGGGACTAGAATATGTCTTTAATAACAGCATTTATAATGCTATTTGCCATAGACAACTCTACTTGTTCACCTATGTTTGTCAGAGAAATTTGATTTTACTCTCTAACATGTTGATAACCAATGTAGTATAGCTCTGATTTGGACCTAAACAACTGGACCAGTATAAAAGAATTGTACAAATACAGTTAAATTAGGAATCGAAATAAAAGCATATATGTATTTTTTGTTGGTAAAATGTACTTTGCAAGTAAAATAAAGTTAATTGCCAATTAACTTTAAAATATGTATTGTAGAATCTAAATTTGCCATGGTTAACAAGTGTGTCATCATGTGACAATTTAGTTGGGCAGAAGAACAGGTACACATAAAGGGTATACAAAATAAATTCATGTTAGATTCTCTATTGTGTTGAGTTGGGAAAATTTAAGTAGATTAAGATAAAAGACCCTAAACATTTCTGTATCATACATTTAGAATGAGCACAACTTGAGTTAATGATGTTTTATGAGATTGTAGTACTAAGCTATAGATGATTATTTGATTATTCTTGCAATTTAATCTAATTTTCCTCCTGCATTAATCTATCATTAACTGAAGTAGATTATTTGGTTTCAATTTGACCTAAATATGTCTTTTAAAATCCTCTCCATCTTTATAAATGTAATTAACTCCTTTCAGTGTTCAGGTAGTAGAGATTCTTCTACAAGTTCATATGTATATAATTAGATATTTAAGGAGAGATTGTATAGGTTATTGTGCAGACACTTAATGAATTTAGTTTATATGCTAGCTAATATTTGCATGAGGTAACAAAATCAGCTGAGAAATAAATGTCCTCTGCTGTAATTGAACTGCTCAGGCATCAAAATGTTGGAGCTTTCTCTTTTAATTATTTGGGTAAACTGGAATGACTCTCCTAAATACAGAAAATGGTTTTATTTTAAATGCTTGAAGTCTAATTAATCAGAAAAACATAGCTCATTTGTACCAGGGGAAACCAGGAGAGGAGAGCGGGGAGGAAATTCTCACAGTTTCCTTTGTTCCTTGGTGTTAACAGATTTAAAACTTCACCTTTACTGCAAACTGTACCTCTGTGTTGACAGTGACAAGGCACAGCTGTGTGCCTTGGCCCTCCTGCCATACCACGTGGATTTTGTCAAGACATCTGTCATGAGGGTGAAGGAGCTCATTTGTTTAATGATACATTGATCCAAGACAACATTCGCCAACCCCAGAGAGGAAAATAAGTATGTAACCAGCACATGGGCACCATGTGAGCCTCTCTCTTTTCATGTCTCTTTCTTTATACTTTATTCTTTTGGGCCCCACCTCTTTCCTTGGTAGGCAGAGGGAAGGAAGGGGGGACGGAGGGAGAGAGGAAGAGAGGAAGAGAGGGGAGAGAAAGACAGAGAGAAGGAGAGGGAGAGAGAGAGAGAGAGAGAGAGAGAGAGAGCGAGAGAGAGAGCGAGAGCACACATGTATGGAACATCTGTATTACATGATGCCAAAACATAACATAATAGTTTGGTAGGAACCAAAGAATAGAAACAAAGCACCCAGTGGAATAAACAAATGGATTGGTGCAAAGAAGAAAGGCACAGAAAAAGAAAAAGAGAAATTACTATTATTATTCGAATGGGACATTTACAAGCTTCAAGTGTTCCTTCTGCAGTAGCCAGTTCTAACAGAGGCAAAGCTGTCCTCCAGAGGAGGGGATCATCAGTAGTTGATATGTACATGTTTTAGTATCTTCCCTCCCTATGGTAGCAACATGCGTTTTTTCTAATGTATGGTGAAGGGATGTGAGGGAGACTCATTGACGGGTTTGAATATTTTAACATAACTTTTTGATAAACAGAGAACTAGAATATGTTTATATGAATTCTGCATTTGGCAGAAATAGCTCAGACACTGGGATTTATTATTACGTATTTATATAGCCATTTTGTTCAAGGACTATGTCTTCTTTGTCTTTGTATAAAGTTGCTAATAATCTTGATTCATTAATTTGAATCACACTCTCTTTATTCTGTATATTTTTGTGTTTAACATTAATGACATTAGTCACCTTGTAAAAATATACATTACTTCTGTATAATTGCCTCCTATCTCTGAGCATGTCTAAAATTTTATGTTTTTTTTTTTTTGTATTTGATTGAGTAAAATTTATTAGTGAAAATAGAAAAACAGAAGAACAAAGAAATAAAGCTTCTTACCTGAGTAGATCCTTGGTCAGATGACAGGCCTGGTTTTGAAATCTAACACCTACATTTTTTTTTTTTTTTTTTTTTAGTAATGGGAGCATGTATAGGTCTGTAAGAAGAAATGTCTATTAATGTAGCAGAACAATAATTGTAATATATTAAAAAGATGGTAGGTGGTATTGCACAGAAATTGTACCATATGTTACAATATAGTAACTGGTTTTCTATTTTTCAAGAGTAATCTGGTAATATATATTAAGTATTTTTTATGTGTTAAGGATCTTAAAATATTCAGACCATTTGTCAAGTTAATTCCCCTCTAAGTAAAAAATAAAATAAATAAAACAAAATAAAAAGTAAAAAATGTTTATCACTTGGTTTCAGAAAAAGAATTGAGAACATTTATATTAAAAATGTCATAAAAGTACTCAGAATAAAAATTTTTTTAAAGATTCAGAAATGCTTAAAGGAACTACCCTTAGAGAAAATAAAATTACATTTAAAAATTAATTAAAAAATATATGTTTACAATAGTGCTACTAAAGATAATGAAAATTCCCCTGAAGAGCAAATAAACTTTTCATATAAATATGCTGAAATACCATTCATGACAAGTTTGGGAGACATGGTAATACATGGATTTACATGAAACAATGTTAAATGACTAAAATAGAACACAAAATAATATGAACACATATGAGAGCTATATAAATATATACATAAGCATCCAATGAAATGTGAGGTAAACTAGTTTAATGTTTATTAAGTCTTTTCCCCCCTCTAAATTTAGTTTCATAAAATGTGAAGAACATCTCTTGCCTGAGTAATTTTCAACCATGGCTTCCTTTTAGTATTTGAAGTATCAGATGTTTAAGATGGAGATGGATTTTAAGTCTTTGTCCATTGTTGTCAACCCCTGAGGGAACGGAGTTATTGAAATTGAAGTCTGGCTTGCTATTCATTACTAGGACAAAAAATTTCTTCTGCTTTTAGTTTTTTCTATTTCCTTTATTGAGGTAAAATAACAAATAGTAATAGTAAAAACAAAAAAAAAGTCACCATTTCTATTTGGGAAAAAAATTGCATGATTTTGTAATATATCATCAAAAGAAAGTTCCATAGATAATAAATGCCAAGTCAACAAAACACATTAACCAACATGAAATCCTGAAACTATCATTTTTTTCTCCCTTGACTTTGTTTTTAATCTTTAGCTCTAATTTTAATTTTTTTCCTTGATGTACATAAACTGCAATTTAAAATACTTAACGTAAAAAATTTTCCTTCTTTACTCCCAATCCTTACCTCCCAAACAATGTTTAAGGCATATTCCTCTAAATTTGTTTTTTACATATGCTTAATTAAAAAAAAATGAGTAAAACAAAGTAAAATAAAACAAAGTAAAAAGTAAAAAATGTTTATCGCTTGGTTTCAGAAATATATATATGTATTTATGTATTTATGCAATTTATGTATTGATTTGAAAGTTATTTTTCAATTACTCTATATTGTACCTTTTATAGTGGTACATAGATATCTACCTTTTAATGACTGCATAGCATATGTCAATGCTGTCTAAGAGAAACATAATGTGAGATTTAAATATGAGCCACATATTTGATATTATATATTCTAGTAGCCACATTAAAAAGGTAAAAAGCAATAGGTAAAATTAATTTTAATAATATATTTAGCCCAATACATCCAAAATGTTATCTTTTCAACATACAATCAATATAAAAATTATTGAGACACTTCACTTTTTTTAATATAAATCTTCAAATTCCAGTGTGTATACTCAAATCAGATTAGCCACATGTCACGTGCTCAGTAGCCACATGTAGCTAGTGGCTACTGGTCTTCTAATGATGAACATTCCAAAGTTTACTAATAGAAATGATGAAATAAAGAACATCCTTTTGAACATATTTGTGAGTATTTGTAGAATTGTTTCTATAGAATGAATTCATAGAATTGAAAAGTGCTGGTTCAAAGGGACAGAACACATCAAATTTTAATAGAGTAGACTCCAAAAAAGACTGTATTGATTTACATTCCCATCGACAGGGTATGAGAATGTTTATTTCCTCACGAACTCACCAATGTTGAATATTATAATTATTTCTTGAGTCTACGGCCATGCTACCCTGAACAAGCCCAATCCCGTCTGATCTCAGAAACTAAGCAGGGTTGGACCTGATTAGTACTTGGGTGGGAGACCACCTAGGAAAACCAGGTGCTGTAGGCATAAAAAATAAAATAATAATAATAATAATAATTATTATTATTATTTGCCAGTCTGCTTGGTGAAAGTATTATTGTTTGGTAAGCAATGAGATTGAAAGTAGAATTTCTTCTTCTGTAAATTGCCTGTTGAGCTTGAATCTTTTTCATAACTGAATAAACCTGTCTTCATCTTCTGGGTTAATGGAGGTAAGACCAACCCTTCATTCTGTGAGTCTAGCTTCTGGAGACTTCCCTCCTCTTACACAGTGGGGCACCTCACAACTTGCATCTGGGAACCTGCAGAAAAGCCCATTCTGCAGCGTGGTGGAGGGAATGAGGCAGCCCTCAGACTTCTGGTGCCTTATATGGAAGTTGACATTGTTTGGCACAGATGCTGTCAACCCCAATTCTCCATTTTTATAAAGGTTAACCAAAACACACCAGGTAGCTTTTTTTTTTTTATGCCATAAGCATATAAGAAGCCTGTTTATTATAAAGAAAGTCTGGAGCCAAAAGTAGCTTTATTGGAATTCAATGTAAATAAGAAGAACTTAATTACCACAAAGTCAATTCCTTTTGATTACTTCTCACAGAACTTTAATTCTCAAGTGTGAATTAAGAATAATTTGAGTAAAATGAATCACGTGCAGATATAGACAAGAAATAAGGGGGAACTGAAGACTGAATCCAGGGAGGAAATGCCTCCTCAGGTGAAAAAGAAAAACGAGGGGGTGTTAGAGAAGGAGGGGCAGGTGGGAGGTGCTGTTTGCTAATAGGTATGATTAATCCTCCGTGGACTTGCTCCCACCTTTCCCAGAGTCGTTTTCTCAACTGAGTTTCATCTGTAACTCTGACATTCTCCTCTTCTAACTATACAACAAATTGAAATTGGGCTTAGAAATGGATAGGTTGGTAGTTTTTCTTTTAGGTCGTTTAATTTAGGCCCGGTAAGTCCTACTGTAAACGTGTGAGACACCTGCGCCCCTGAGACGAAGTCGCTCATGTGGCAATATGCAGCCTGTTGAAGCTTCTTTTCAGCAGACTGAGAGCTGAGCTCCCCTGGCTTTTCACAAATAACTGGTAAATGGGACAAAGAGATACTTTCCTTGGATTTTTATGAAGAAAATATAAAGGACGAAAAACATGTTGTGAATAAGACTGCTCTGGGTAGAAGGCAGCATGAAGAAAACCTGTCTAAATTAAATTCACAACTTTAATGAGCCCAATCATCATTTAAGATTAAAGGATCTATGTTTCAGCCTTTAGGAGAAGTGATATCCCCTCCCCCATTCTTTGGACTTATTTGCTTTGGTGGCCTTGTGACCGACAAACATTTTTAAAATTTCAAGTAGCTACAATAAATAAATAGATAAATAAAATTCCTAGATCCTTTGAGAACAGATTAACTGAAGGATAAAATAGCTTCTACTTTTTTAAATCAATTTATTATGGTTTCAGGTTGGCATTTCAATTCTCCTGGTATTTCATTGGGTCACCTGTATTTTCAATATCTCCCTATGAATTTTGCACCAAGTACTGCCTATTTACTTCCGGACAGCATATAACAAATCACTACATGGAAACATGAAAATATCTGGGAGATACACAATGGATTGACTCAGAATAAATAAATTTACAAAATCATTTTAAGACTGCCTCTGTCATGACTCATGGATCAGGGTGGAGATATACTTAAGGTTTGTGAGTTGCTCAGTCACATAAGTAGGGATAAATAAGTTACCCGAGCTATTGAATGGTCCAGTTTTGCCACAACTGTTTTCAATTGTTGGGTTCAAGTGTTTTCTTTTCTATTAAGGAGCATTAGCAGCCACTGATAATGAAAGCCAGGGCCCACCAGAAATAGACCAGAGGAAATTTCCTGACTGACTTGCATAGCAGCCATTCATCAGCACTGAGGATATATGAAGTGTGGCTGCAGAGTAATGTGTGTGATTAGGCTTCTCCACACAGCAGACCTCTTACATGTAAGTGAATATTATCCCCTCACGCAGGTCCTCAGAGAACCTATGTACTCATTCCAGAGACATGATTGGTCTGGAAACACTTTTGGATTTTCCCATAGGGAAAAAATTTTTTGAATATCCTTAATGGTGACAAAATTTGTCCTTTGGTGAATGTAATTAGAGAGACTGCATTTCTTCTATTGTTGATTCTGTTTCTGAAGGCCTTTAAGGAGAAATAGTTTCAAAAATGTCTTGATCTGCTTTTCTGCTTTACAACCAAGTGAGATGTAAGTTAGTTCTCCTAACTAATCCAGTAGAACAGAGCCAAGAACTCATCAAGCAAGGAGTAAGGAAGGCACCAAGACAATAATGATAAATTTCCATTCAAACATTCATTGAGTGCGGGCTAAGTATTAAGCCTAATTGTCAAGGTGCTGAAATAAACTAGTCAGTTCAGGATGGCAAAGTGCTTTCAGCCCACATCTTCTTCCTTTATTTACTTAGACTCAGAGAGCCATTTCCAAGGAGAAGTTTATGACAAAAATGCCTTTGGCAAAGATAGTACTCTTCAGCATTGTCAGGATGTTATCAATTTCCCAAGGTGACTAATTTTTTAGGACAACAATTATTTGAGGTCTGACTTCTATCTTTTTTAAAAAATAGAATCCTAATTTCCCTCTGTGGTCATACTTCTTGTAGAACATGAGAACAGAAGAATTTCTATGTAGGAGAGCAAGAACAAGATGGTTAGCATATGATACATACATTTTTTCAGAGTTGGGAAGGACTCCTGGCTGGTGTGAGACCTTATATTGGAGTGGGAAGGGTAGTGAGAGGGGAAAAAGCTAACTCTGTCACCAGTCCTCAATCTAGTTTACTTAGCAGCATTGCTATCACTTCAGTTCTTCCTTATGTCAGTTATTTTTGGTCTATTCTTAGGATGAAAAGTCCAGAATGATTGATTGTGACTGCTCTGAAACGAGTAAGGTGAGAGTTCTTTGGTCGAAAGGTGTGTGGTCCACTTAAAGAACAAATGAACTTATTGCAGGGTACTTGGGCCTGCAGATCTCGCCATCCCCTTATGGACCTCATGCTTTCATCTTCTTGTGCCTCTGCCTCTCTCTGCATCTGTATTGATTAGCTTCTCTTACTACCGACCAGCTTCCTCTGCTGACCCATGGTTCCTACTTCCTCTTCACTTCAGCCTGTACAAACACACTCTCATAGACATGACTCTTTCCACTTCATCTCTCAACTTGAACTGGCAAATCCCCTCCAGGTTTCTTAGTTCCCATTCTTGAGAGGGACAGACTGATCAGTTCGGTTTGTAGTTTTGTGCAGTATTACCCAGAATCACTGTCTAGCTATGGGGTAGCTGTGATCAGAATGGGGTGATGTCACATGGAACCAAATGAGAACATCAAAGAAGCAGGAAACCTTAGGCGGTGGGTGAGTGGAACAGCTTCCATAGCCAGCTCTTCCAAGGCTTGCTTCATGTGCCCGTGAGTTTCCCCACAGGCCCTAGTGAAAACAGACCCTGCAGAGAGGCTTAGTAGCTGCCATTTGTAGGTCATACAAATGTTCCTATTTCTAGTAATATTAGTAATACTAGCTCTTAGAAACTTTCAAATGTTGTAGGAAAGGCAGAAGAAAAGTTACTTTTTCAGTAAGTCAGCTGGTAGAAGAAACCATGATCAGAAAAAGCAACAAGTGATGGCACTGGCAAGCTAATCTATGGGGAACTACCTGGAAAACCAGTTTTAGACTGAGAAATGTGCCCCAAGGAGGTCTTTCAATACCATGCCCTAGACCTACAGCTGCTCCTTGTTCTACCCTCCTCTGCCCACCTGCAACCTAGAGCTATATGAGGTCCCATAGATGAACACTTTAGGTACCCTATTGCCTATATAGGCTAGTCTGGAAATTTACCACCATTTATGACCTTGTTTGCTATAGAAAAAATGCATCCCCAGGGTTGAATAACTAACTGACTTACAAATGAACTTGTGGAATACAATTACTACTAAATTTGGGAACTGCCTATAAATAGATAGCAATCTGGGACTTTCATTTGGGAACCAATAATCACTAGAGAATCAACAGCTCTCAGGAAAAAGCTTCTGCTTGCATTTCCCACAACCTATTTTGCTCCAAGGGAGAATGTGTTAACAGGGTTTACAGTCTGGTTTGAAAGTGACTTAAGCCATGAGCTAATAGAGATTTTCACGTTTTCTTGTAAAGGGATAAAAGTAATTCCAGATATTGGGGCCAAAGTGATAAAAGAGCGGGAGCTGCTCTTCTGGGAGAGAAATGGTGGCCATTATCTCTTTGCCCCTTCTGCTTCTCTCTAGCTTCCAGAGGGGTTAGAAAAGCAACTTTCCTTCCTCTCCCACCTTTATTCCTTTCTGTGCTACACCCCTGACAAGAGGATAGTTATGTCAGAAAAGCCAGAGCTGTGTTGCCTAGTAAAGAATGTGTTAGGTAGCTTTAGGCCAAAAGAACTAAAATTTAAGTATGATCAGAAACACCTGGCGAAGTGGTAACTAATCCAGATCCTCTCCTGGAATTTGGTCCACTGGTCTGGGGTGTATGCCCAGGACTTGTATTTTTAAACGAGTGCCCACAAATCATTCTGGTACAGATAGTTCATGTATCATATTTGAGAAAGAAAGCCTGGACCCTGGGACAATCCAGCTCTCTTGCTAAAATAAGGCATGTGTGTGTGTGTGTGTGTGTGTGTGTGTGTGTGTGTGTGTGTGTGTACTTGCCCTGCTTTAATTCTGGGCTCCAGGAGAATCTCTTGCCCAAGCCAAAGAAGTTGCACCTACCTTGCTCAGAAGAGCTCAACATTTGAATTTGGGGCCATGACCAAGTGAGTCATAGCTCCCACTAGTTAAGCCATAGATCTCTGAGCCAGAACTTCCTGCGTAAGAGCAGTGGTTCTCAACCTTATTGCACCTTGGAACTACCTGGGGAGCTTGAAAAAATATTGATACCTGGGGCCCACCTCCAGAGAGTCTGATTTCACTGGTTTGGGTATAGTCTGAACAGTTAGGATTTTTTTTTAAAGCTCCTCAGGTATTTCTAATGTGCAGTCAAAGTTGAGAATTGCTGTGGGAGGAAAAATGACTCTTGTTTTCCTGGAACCCTGGCTAAAAACAATCTTAATATTACCTTTTTAACATGATGGACACCACAGAAGAAATCTTGATATTTGCATTTCTGCAAGGCAAAACAAAACAAAATAAAAAAATCAACAATATATTAAGGGTAATATTTTAAATAGTGGTTATATGTTAACATAGTCAAGGGTACTGAAAATAGTCTTAATATGGCTTCTTTCATCCTTTGGCAAGAACGAAAGGCAAGACATGATATAACAGAACTCTTTAAAGCATTTCAGAGATAAAGTCAACCACAACAATACTCGTGGCTCTAAAAGCTTTCCCTAAAGAAATAGGGATGTGTTGAACCTGTATGCTTTCTTTCCTTTTCTTCCTGAGACCTAGCTGAGCAGATTCACAGTTGATGTAGGTACAGTATTTTAAGAATATCTATTGCTTTATTTTTTCTTTTCTAGAAATAGGCGAATGAATTTAACAGCAAATGTATCAGTGGGCTATAGCTTTGAACAAATGGACAACTGAATTCTGATCACTCGGGGAAAAATGACTTTATTAAATCTGTGATATTCTGACATGTTCACTCAAGTTCAGTTTGCTTTAAGCTTTTTTTTTTTTTTCATAATAATCTGGTGTATTTGGATTTTGTGAAAATTAAACATCTCTTGTCTAAATACAGTACAATTCTGTATTTAAGGATGATGACATTTATCTTAGAAATAGGTTCCATGGGACTATGTCTGAACTACGTTAGACCCTACTGAAAAGTTTAAGAGACTATAAACATGTGCTCAAAATTAAGAGTTCTAAAATGGGTGGTGGTGGGGCGGGGGGAGGTCTTGGACAGAGCAATCAATGGAATTTGGGAAGGTTCACATACTCTGAAACTTTGTCAAATTTTAAATGTATATGCTTAGTTCTATTTTCCTAAGAGAAAGTCCATAGTTTTTATTAGATTCTTAAAAGGTTTATAACCACAGAAGGTTAGGACCCAGAGCTCCATATATTTAAACAGAGATTTCTTCACTCTAGTCCCCTTCAACACAGTAAGTTTTTGAGAACAAGATATAGGAAAGGAAAAATAATAATACTCAACTTTGCTCTTCAACCCTGTTTATGTGATGTTCTGAGCCATTATGTCTTAGCTCAAATTGATTTGCTATAAATGAGTATCAAAGGGACCAGCAGTGGCCAAGGTTCTGACTTCTGTTTCTTTTTTTGTAGATTTCATGCCATTCCAGGAAGAGTGGGCAGTTTTGACTAGCCAGAAAACCCTGATAGTGGTCAAGGGACAAATTCTATTTTCCATTTCCAGAATGATTGTAGTTTTCTAATTATAGGGCAAAGAGTAACTTGATATTTTTCCTAGCTGATTCCTTGCTTCTGATTAGATGTGTCGGCCTGAGGTGGTCTTTGTCAAAGTCAGAAAATGCAGTAACGGTGGTCCCACCTTTAATTATACTCGACATGGGAAATTGTGGCTTTTTTGAAATAATAAAGAGTAACAATTTTATGAAAAAAGTTACTTTAAAGTTTCCTCAAATTTTATTGAAGTTACAAATATTATTTCTGATTCCTTTTTGGGACTATAAGGGAATAAAGATTTCTTCTAGGTGACATTTAGCCTCATTTTGAAGAGGAATTTGATTTTTGTTAAAACTATATTTTTAAATACAATCTATCTAATATTGTACAGTATTATCTTTCAAAATATTAGAGTAGGGCAGCTATGTAGCTAAATATTTCCCCTAGTATGAGAAATGTAATATGTGAAGGTGATTTTTTATTATTAAGACTAATTCCAAAATATATAATCAGTACAAAGTAGTTTTTATGGGGGTTTAAGGAGTGACAAATACTTTTGTACATATTTATATATAAGGCTAACGTATCATATTTTTGTAAACTTTAATGTAATTATAATGGTTTTAGCTTTCAGGAAATTTAGTTTGCATTTGCCTAAACAAGAAGAAAATGAAATCTTATATAAAATTGAGAAAATTGTTTTCTTTAATTTGAATTATTGGACTAAATATAGAATAATCCCTTTCATGTTATAGATATGGAAATACCTACAAGTGTTTAAAACTGTCATTGCTACCATTCTTAAATCTGAGTGAACAGGAACAATCTAAAGATTAGTATTTTCTTTTGGTTTGCTAATTAGTTGTTTGATATAGGCCATGTTCAAAGAGAGATCGATTTGAGCTACTGGTGGATTATGTTCTTAAACAACAAGACAGCTAAAGATTCCTTCTTGCTAATGAATGAGAAACTAGTCAAATGCAAGCACTGCTAAATGCTAATGATTTTTCAAAATATTTTAACCTTTACAATACCAGTAACTTTATCTATTACAGATATATGCCTGAGGTCCCAAAAATAAAAACAAATCAATTCAAGTTATCTATTTGCAAATTATCAATGAATAAGCCTGACTGCAGGACTCATAAAAATTGGATATTAAATCTTCCTGAAGAATTTGAGGGTTCTAGGTGACATTTGTAGGTGACATTTATCCCCATATGGAAGAGTGTGGATTTAAAAAAAAAAATTATTATCACAAAAGCATTTTAAGCCACATTAAATTTTTCTAGTATTTTCATACTATTACCAATTCAAGATATTTGATAATGGGATGTCCAGATAAAATTCCTACTATAGTCTGGGTAACGGCTAGTAGAATGTAAACTATCTCCTAGGTTAAAAAGCTTAAGAAGAAACTCTGACACTTGGATATTTTCAAAAACAATCTATATTGTTTATTTAATCCCAAGTGTTTTTTGGAAGTTTGCTATCATGCTACTTTCCACAGTCCTGGCTGATGTTCTTTTGAGAGATGCTACACTGATCCATTCTTTCCAACAACACATATAATCTAGCAAGGCACATGTCAACTGGGCATTAGGTTGAAGCCAGGCCTGGAAAATATTTTTCAAATCATCCTGTCTCCATCCTTTTATTCTATTGAGAGCATGATGGGAAAACTACATTGAGTGGGATATTGAGTGGGATATTGGATCCTGTAAGGGTCCTACTACTCTCAGATTCTATGAATGGAATGGGTGGGGAGAGTTAGTATAGCCTTCAGGTATTAATTAGCTGGATAGGTGCTAAAGCCTCCAAAGACTTCCTTTCAAGAACTTCCTAATGTTAGAATCTGGCCTCTGCTGTTTCCAGGGATAGCTGGAACCTGGCCTTGCTAGTGATAGCCACAAAGGGCCGTGAGACTGAGCTGATCATCACTGGGTGAGGAAGGGTCAGGATCACTATAGATCTGAGTCAGGGCTAAACTCAGGATTTCTTTCTTCTCTTTGTAAAACCGTAGTTCTTGTCCTGCTTTCCTGGCTTCTTCCAACTCCCGCAGGGCCATTCGTAGCTCTTGAGAGAGAATTCCCGGAGACTCCCGTTCCTTCATAATCCAGTCCAGGGCCATGTGGCTGCGCATCTTTTCATCTAGGGAATACTGGGAATAGTAGGAGATGACTTCCTGGGAGCCAAGAAACAAAGCCCAGAGTGTCAGTGAAGAGCAACAAAGGCACCTGTGCTCATGGCATTTCTGACATGTTGTTTCCTTTGCCTCTGCCACCCTCATATCCATGAGAGTTTTACCTACAACTGAGCCTCTCTGATGTTCACAAATTTAAGTCAAATCTCATAAAATACTTCTTAAAGGATATGAAGGGTTACACTGGTATAGCAAAGCAAAGTCACTCCAGGTTGAGTCAAAACACTAATACCAGGAAGACTCAAAAATGTTCACAAAACAGAACTCTGACCTCACTAGAAAACATGTGTTGTTAGCATAAGAAATATGACAGTCCAAATGGCTCGCAGAGACTACAGGAAGAACTTAAAAATTTTATTATGAAATGTAGGCATTATCATTACTGATATCATAATGGTAACTTCATGTACACGGTTTCTTCTGAAAATAATTAAAAATTAGTCACTATCTGTCAATTCTCAAGTGAAAAATTGCCAGTACATTGTAACATCATGTGTAGGTTTGATGGAGACACTTTAAGAAGATCTTATGAAGTAGATGCATTGCTTGTTTTTATTTTCAAGAACATATGGTATTTATTTATGACCTTAACAAATTAAAAACAATCATGGAACAGTGTTTATAACTAACCCGGCATATTTCAAAGGCCTTTTATAAAATCAAAGGAAAAGAAAAAACAACCAAAGCCATTGTCAGCTACTCATTTCTTTTCCATCTTTGACATTTTGAAAGCCAGACTTTCTAAGCAGAGAACAACTAGAAACTCCTGGGGCTGCAGTGCATGGAAAACTCTTACATCCACCTTCATCTCGCTGACTCTTTGTTCCTCATTCAAATTCCTGTTAGCAAATTCTCAAAAATAAACTACCATCTTTCAAAGTCTAATAGTGGGTAAAAGAAGGATAAATCTTGGAGGAGAGTAGGTAAAAACCATTACATACACAGAAGGGGGTTTGCCTTTGCCATTAAAAAAGGGGAGGGATGCTTCTCACAGATAGCAAAGAAATAGTGAGATCCTGTCTCCAAAAAATAAGGAAGAAAATTCCAACCCCAAAATTGAGGTGACTGAATGTCGGCTTGCCCACCTTTATAATCACTTCTGTTGACCTTTGAGGACTTTTGGTAGGAGTGAGAAGAATCCTCCTGCTATAACCAGCTTTAGCTCCCTCAGTGAGGAGGTTCCCAAGCAGTACATTCTCAAGTTTCTCTCCATATTGGATAGTGGAGGAGGGCACAGATTCTAAGCAGACAGGTGCATAGAATACATTCAGCATTTGCCTTAGAAACAAAGTCTGTCTTTGTGATCCCTCCATTTTGGCATTCAGTACAAGAATCTAAATCAGTCCTTGGACCAGCCAACATTCTTCTTAGTGTGCATATTTGGTCAGTCCCTGACTCAACTGGACTGTTATACATATTTTTTTCATGTGTTCTCTGCTCTTACTCAATAAATACAGTACCAAATTTAAACAGAAAAAAAAATCCAAGTAAAGAAAATTTCTTCAGAAGATGACAAGCCATCTGCTCAGTCCATACAACACGAACATATTCCAGATTGGAAAACCTCACCTGTCGCGAACATTTTGTTTCACGAAGAGCTTTTAGGCTTCCATTCCAGTGTAAGAGTTGGAAAATGGTCATCAGCTCCTAAAAAAAAACAAAAAAACAAAAAAAACAAATATCTGACATTAGTCTCAAAGAAAGTGCCTCAGTGATGGCTGAGCAGGGCATAACTCTGATCTTCGACTATATCAGGGAAATAGAACATACGATATTGTCAGAACACTTTGAGACTTTTCAAACACCAGAGTCCCAGGCTTCCGGAGCATTCTTCCTTTCCTCCTCTGCTGTAGCCATCTTTGCACACTAAATGACTATATAATTGATAAATCTTTCAACATTAAATATAGATATGCCCTAACAATTCTATACCCAAGTCGTTATCTAAATATACCAGTGCATTTCAGAATAATGTATAGGCAAAGGTATACATTGCATCTTTTTTGAAACTGAGAGTGACAATATTTTAAATGTTCATATTTTAAGGAATGGTTAAATGAAAGGTAGCAGAATATGCCACACCAAAATACGAGTTTTAGGACATCCTACCCCAACATATGCCACTTTGGTATATTGATTATTTTGAGCTGGAAGCACTTGAAAAATGGCAAATGCAGGGAGAGGCTTTCTTTGAGCCCCTCTTATCTGTCTGAAGATAGGTCCTTCAAAAGGAACTCAATTGTCATAAGTCCCCTCCTGGGGAATTTCATCAACCAGCAATGATTGACTCATCATAGAAGAAACTGAAGTCCATACCATACCCAGGCAAAATTTGTCACAAATGATCATATTTCCCATTCACCTTTCCTTAAAATCATTTATTCTCTCCTAAGAGGCCTATATCCCTCCTCCCTTTTCCCTATTATAATGGTATTTAATTCTGAATTCTAAGCCACCTTAGGAGTTAACTCATTTTTCCCTAGGTATCTCTCATGTATACATAAGGTATACATGTGGGTAAACTTAGGTTTTTCTCTTCTTAATCTGTCTCTTATTACAAGGATCTCAGCTAAGAACCAGAAGGGTAGAGGGAAAATTACTTTTCCTCCCCTACAATACATTCACACAACTGAATACGTTGCTGTCATAAAGAAAGGATGAGAAAGTTCTCTAGGTTCTACTATAAAGAATCTCTGTGATGTGTTGTTAAAATAAAATAAAAGCAAAGTGGACAACATGAATACCGTGTGCTACTATTCGATTTAAAAAAAAAGAAAAATAGAAGGTCCCTATAAATGTTTGCTTGTGAATGCCTAGAAGAGTTCTGGTAAGACATAAAAGAATTGGGTAACATTAGCTGCCCCTGGAGAGAGAAAAAGAAGGCCTTGGGGATAGCAGTGGGAGGGAGACCTTCTTCTGACATGCTTCTGCACCTTCTGAGTTTTAAATCATGTGATAATTTTCCATATTAAAGAAAAATTTTTTAATTTTTAAAAATTAGGCCCAAAATAAATATAAAACATAATGGGAAAACTATAAAAACCATAAAATACTCCTCAATTTACAAAATCAGTCAGGAAAATGCCTTAAAATATATACAATAAGGTTAAATTGATATTAAAATCCACCCATAGTTTCCACATCCAATGGTTAGGGCTGAGCATAGCCTTAAGGCTTTCTATCAGCATCGCCCTCTCCCTGCCTGGTATCAAGGGCCAGCTAAAGTGTGTCAACATACTGAAGATTTTATTTTTCTAATGTGATTGGAATTAGCAGTCTTCCATTGAAGTTATCTGCATTTCTTTTTTTCTTCCTTTTTTTCTTTTTTTTTGGTCAGAGAGACATTTATTGATAAAACGAACCACAACCATATAATTATTAGAAAACAACAATACAATTAGGGAACTTCCTGGTCATGAAACTAGTTATAAAAACCTTACATTTAGACAAATGTCTTACTGCCCATTTAAAAAGATGACTTTTATTGTCTCTACATCTGCTTGTTCAGGAAAAAGTTTTCATTATGAAAATCAGGAGACAAAGTTATTCTGATATTTTAGACATCTTAAAATTATTAGGTAAATTTTAAAGCTATAAGATGATCAGAAGAGAAAACAGCACTATTCTCATGTGGAAAATTCCCATGGAAAAGTAATGTTTTTCTTCATTTTAGTTTGGGATCCAGTTTGGGATTTTGTCTATGTTCTACTACACAATAAGCACCCCCAAGAGGCCACAGAGATCTCAGTAAAAGCAAAACCGTCTGTTTCCATTAATTAAATACAACATGCAAACCAGCTGAATTACTCTTGCCCCAAACAGAAACCCCACCGTCTGCCTAGGGTCCTGGGTCCAGTGGCCAGGGACTCTACCTCTCTCATACCTGCTCTCTACCATGTCTCCCCATCCAGATTTTTGCTCTGTCACATCACTATGTTAATTTGGAAAAGTGAGAGCGGTTTGTTCTATACATCTTGCCTAATCTGGCTCTCACCACTGTGCTTATCTAAGAAACTCAAGTGACAGAGGAGGGTAATTTTGTACTGCCCTTCTCACCTTACCTTCAAGCCTACTTACTGAATACTTTGCAGCCATAAAAATGAATAAGAACACTCTTTTATGTCCTGATATGAAACAGCCTCTGGTGTTACAGGAAGGCCAATATTTACAAATTGGATATTTCCTTTCGTTTCGTGTTTTATCTTAACTCTGCTTGAATTTTGTATTCTATTGTATATATCCATTAAAAAAAATATACCACTTCCACTCCTCCACCTGATCCCCACCAAATCTTCATGTCAAGGTGACAACCCAGAAGCTATGCTGAATTTATTCTGTGCTTCCAATAGCCCTCCTGGCATTGTCCTTACACACCTGTGGCCCAGTTTGGGAAACAGCTTACTACTAACAGGGGTCTTAATTCCATCCTCTGACAACTGTTGCCTCAGTAACATATTCTTCCTCCAAGGTCTTCTAGGCTCTCATTCTCATCTATACACAAAACCTCCTCTCCAGGTAAACGCCTGTCATGCTATTCAGCAATTCCCCTAGACTTTAGAACCCACAATTCTGTTGTGAACAGAACCAGAAATCTTTCTCATGTCCCTTGGCAAACTACATCTCTCAAAAGCTTCCCCACAGAGACTTGGACTGTGTTAGCCTGAAGAAGGAGGGTCATCATCCTCTCTCGTGCTAGTTTGTCTAAACTTCTATTCCATCACCAAGCACTTTCGTCTACAGTAACACAACGACCTCTTCTGGGTGTTACTCTTCCTAAAATCCCCCAGGGAAGATGGCCTTCTTTCTGTTTTCTTACATTATGTCCTGAGCTAGTTCTCGCCCTCCTCTGTAAAGATAGTAATCTTACCATCATCATATAAAATATATTGAAATATTTCCGCATTCTTCCTGTCCCACCTCTTTAATTCCCCTCATAAGACCAAATTCACCGACTTCAGATCTTCCCAAACTGTATGAACCTTAGTCTCAACCCCAGGAAATCCACTGAGTCCATCCGAGATCCTTGCATTAATGCAGACTGGCAAGGAGAGGGCTTCTGTTGACTTCAGTAAGGATGCACTTCCTAGTTTCATCATGATTACTTGCTGCCTGTTTTTCTAGTCTTGTTTTCTACTTGTCGAAGTCTTGTTACATTAAAAGAAGTCCGTTATATGAGCTATCTGTCCTGCTTCTCACTGGAGTCTTTGTGCTGTGTCGTTTGTTATGTGAGTTGATCTAGAAGCCTGGGGAGTCTGGGTACACTGAAAGATAAACAAGCAGCTGGCCTATAGGTTGAGTTAGGGCTAGGGTGACATGAGTGAAACAAAGTCTAAGGTGAGTCATGCACATTCAGGGTTTCATTTAAAATTCTGCCCTTATTTAAAATTTTGATATTTTGTCATGAAAATTTATATATTAATTTTGAGTTTTTACCATATTGTATTATAATATCATTTGTTTTGATTACTGAGTTTTTGACACTCCTTTAAATTTTATACCTGAGGTGAATGCCTAATACTCCTTACCCTAGTCTGGGCCCTTCTCGTGAGCCTGCCTCAGAGACAAGGCCAGTCTCATGAGCTTGTCATCTGTGCAGTCACACAGGACCCCAAGCTTGATTTAATGTTCCACTGTCGAAATTCTTAGTGATTTCTTAACAAAAAGCTCTGCATTTTCATTTTGCAATGGCCCCCACAAATTATGTAGCTAGTCCTGATAGCAAGTAATTTAAAATCAAATGGAAAATCAAGCCCTGTGTTTTCTTTCTCATCAGGGAAAATTGCAGCTGCAGCTTTCCTTCCACAGCTTTCTTGGTTCATTCGTTGAGTTTAAACCAACAACTGGGCTCTGTCCTCACAGTGCTTCTTAGTGTTGCCTCCTACTAGAAACAATGTTTGGCCTTTCAGCTACTTTGTAGGGAGAAAATGCACACTGCTTTTCTCTGGAACTATGTCTGGGAAACTGACTTGGTTCTGTGATTCATCAGAAATAAGAAAAACAAACACTGTAAATGGAGAACTTGAAAAACAGGTGGGCACCATCTCCCCACCCAAGAGAATGGATTTAAAAGGAAATCTGTTTATGAGATGAGGTTTTAAAAGGCGACCTGGAGAATTTAGCAAAGATGTAAATAAACAACTCGTCCTTAGATTGCATTAGGCTTCAGAATAAATATATTAACCAGCTTCAGTCAAAGTGCCTTGAATATGACCTTGACAAGATCCAGTGGCTAGTGCTGTCACTATCCCTCCCCCCAAACATCAAGCAGTTTTCTCTAAGGCAAGGCTATCTCAAAACAGGGTTCCCTCCCAGAAGTGAAGGTAAGCAGAAGCCTATCACGTTTCCTCTGAGCTCTGACTCATTGAGGGCCCCCCAGGAGACACCAGTCTTGTTTTTATATGTTATAGGCATCCATAGATACAAACATACATCTATTATCCACCAGGGGTAGGTACTGAATTGCTGTCAGCTGCAAATAGACAAGATCTGTGGTCAATTCCAATTATGTGCAGAAACTAGCTGATGCATTTTAATCCAGGCTGCCAAAAAATGTGCTGGATCCTGGACTCCGTAGGCAAACTAAAGATGGCAAAAGGAAAAGGGATGTACTTCAAGCCCCTCCTCCTAGATTGCCAGCATCTCTACTAGGGCGAGGGAATTTGGATTTTTCCTGCCCTCACATCTTCCTCTTCCTTTGTCCCCCATCCTGCATCCAGCCTCCTCTATAAGAATTTATGAAGCATTTCCATCGTATGATTTAAATTATTAGTTCACATATTTAAATACCTTATTACATAGACCACACAGAAAACATACAGCCCATACCAACACAATTAAAGTATTAGTAAGTACAGCCTTAGAATTCCTGAGATGGAATTCTAAGACTTAAAAAAAATCTAGCCTTCCCCCTCTTTGGCAGACTAACCTAATTGCCTTAAAAAAATCATTCTTGATTTTCTGAAAATCACTACTAAATCACATACAAGCTACTATGTAGTGGGGCAGGCAACATTCTTTTTATAATAAAAGAAGTATAACATTCTTTTGTCAGGGTTGAGAGAGGAGAAGTCTTAAAAAACTGAGGTTCTTTGGGGAAATCACTATGCTAGATGCTTTATAAATATATTATGAGAGTCCCACAAAATTCCTATGCAATAGGCATTATGATTTTTATTTTATAAATGGAAACACTGAATCTCAGAATGATTAAGTTCACAGGTGGCAAGTGGTAGAACAGGCTTCACACACAGGTCTGTATGATTTTTAAAAATTTGTGTTCTTTCTCTTGTGTTATGTTCCTCCCTTTATTTATTTATTTTTTATCTGTTTGACTTTAGATTGTTATGGGGGAAAGGACCCTTTATAACTTTCACCTTTTTGTTCTACAGCAAGGGCCCTGAAATGTTTAGTGCAGGGAGCTACCCTGTCCTCATCCGAAACCTTTAGTTAGATAAGGTTGTCAAGGGAATTCATCCAGTAGCCTCAGGCATTACAGGTAAAGTGGTCTTTTTTCAGAAATACATATAATAACAGTTAACCTTCACTGAGCATTTACCACATGCCAGAAACTGTCCTGGACTCTTTCTGTTTTATCCCATTTAATCCTCATAATGGTGCTGTGGGGTTAAGCCACCACTATTATTCTCCTTGATTTATACACAAATGAGGAAACAGATTTAGAAGTGAGGAGAAGAGCCAGGTGGAAAGGGACTGGCCCACTCCAACACCCGGGCTCAGAACCTCTGAGCTGACGCATGTCCCTGCCAACTCCAGAGAGAATGCTTTAAGGATACCTGGTCTCTTCCAAACCAGACAAGCAACATCAAAGTCAGTGAGACCATTGCCAATTAAAGAGAAAACTGGATGACTGAGATCTTCCTGGGACAGGGTGAAGAAAGAATATTTTTGTCTCAATCGAACAAGGGACTGAGGAGGAAAAATATTATTTTAAAAAATGGGCAGGAGGGACATATCTACCTGAGAAGTGGTCATGTCATTGTAGTCAGGAAAAGAGTTTGAAAGCTACCAAAGGAAGTATTTGAAAGTTGATGACTTCAAGGCTCAGTTGTAATACCATTGTAAATTGTTTCGTGATGAATAGTTTTGTAAATAAAACTTGATACCTCTGATTGCTTCTTGGAATCTAACCTAAAAAAATAGAAATATTAGGGGTAAGCCTATTCATTATAACATTGCAAATGGATTTCTACTGGCACTGCATGTATATAGATGTTCAACTGCATCCAAATTTAGTTTTTTATAGGGCAAAGATTTTATAACTAATTATTACTGAATTTTCATCTGCCAAGGCCAGTGTAGGATAACAGTCAAGAACATGAGTTCAAAAATCAGACAGCCCAGGTCTGAACTATGGCTCTGCCATTTGCTATGCTATATGGCATACTTCCTTCAATGATGACATGGGTATAATAAATATTCAGATGTTTATTGTGAGGGTTAAATTATGATAATATTTGTTAAATACTTAGCACAGTGCCAGAAAAAGTAAACATCCAATAACTGTCAGCTATTATTGTTCTTATTATTGCTATAATTATTTAGTTTAGAAATAGATAATATAGTTCCTCAGCTCTATTATTGCTTGCTTGTCTGCAGTGAGTGAAAAAAGGGTCATAGCCTGCTAAATTTTTTGATTTAGTTAACGATAGGAGGTGACAGATTTTGTTTAATAGAAATAACAGAACCAAGGGGTCATTATTTAATACAAATTGCAGGCACCTTCATTTACGACTTCTGAAAATTAAGAACCAAATGGTCACAACCAACACTTCACTGTTTGATTTGGTTTAAGGAGGAAATTTATACTGAAAAGCTGGTGGAAAATATAGTAATAAGACAGTGGTGTTCTTTCTTTCTTAGACTTAAGTCTTTTACTTCCCTTTAAGAAAGCAAAGATGGTGCCTTGTTTGCTTGTTTATTTTAGTCTACTGAAGTGTGAATAAGATGGAGCTATCATGCTGGATTCTAAGAGGGTTAGATTAAATGACCAAAGCAAACAAACAAAAAGTAGATTTTGGGGACAGATGTTAATGATAAGAGTGTCATTCTCCCAGGCATCTGAATTGTGTAGCAAAATATACAAGTGGCAGGAAGTCAGGTACCTGAAATTCCAGCATGGTCTTCCCCATATTTGACTCCAACATGTAGTGGTAGGCTCCGATGCTGGTGCTGGGGTCGTCTGCGTCATCCAAAGTACCCTTGAGAAGGAAGCAAAAAAGGAAAATATTATGGTTTTTCCTCCTCTTCTTTGGGTGGTCATAAATAAACACTGTGGTCCCACGGATATCCTTCTATTATTGTCCTAACCCTTCCGATGTGCATTCTACAACCAAGTCAGTCTCCATTTGATTTGGGATAAAACCCTTAATCTCACCATGACTCAGAGTAAAGAGATTTTGTGATCAATTTGAATCTGGCTTTTGATTAGAATGTTCACTGATTATATACTCACTGAAAGAATAATTATCCCAAAGTAGAAATTCCTGTACCCTTGCACAAGGTTTCTGTTGTGGTGGTGTTAACGTTAGAATGGTTGCCCTTTGAGGATGCTTTCATGTGTTATTGAAATTTTGGAATGACGACCTTGCTCCGATTCTGATAATAACCAGGCAGGATGATGTAACTGACAGGGAAAGAATTCTCCAGCTGTATGGACCATTCATATTCTACTGCTATGATTCCTAACGGGAGCTTTTCATAATATGCTGGTGTTTGGATTGGAGACATGGATCTTGGTTTATATTTTTTCACTTATGAACCAGTTAACCTTTAGCAAACAAGGTGGATGGGTGATGGGTAGAAATGAGATTCTCCTTTAATTTGTTTAGGGAGACTGGCAATAAAAAAGCTAACACAAGCTCTAGAATGGAACTGGGGCCTGCCCTTCAACATCCCGTGGTCTTAGATTCCTGGGAAAGTTGGCAATGGCTTTGTGATACTGAACATACAACTACCAGTCAGATAGCAGCAAATTTATAGCTTTTGAATGCAATAACATTAACACACTGCCACTGAAATATTTATGTTGGCTTTTTAAATATCCCAGAGGAAATCCACCCAGAAGCCTGCAAACCTTATATATTCTTTTTCCTTAGAAATTTTCATAAAAAAATGATAAATTACATTTACACTAAGGGCCCTTCCCTGCTCCTGAGTAAATGCCATACGTAGAAACCAGGCATCATTTTCCTAAGTTCTCTTTCTCTAAGACACTCAAAATTTATAGAATAGGAAAGCAGGCTATCTTTCATCCTCAGAGCAGATATAGAACAGAGGTCCCTGACGTCTCCAAGCCAGGGCAACCACTCTCTGCCCCTTCCACTCTCTGCCCCTTCCCTTAACTCTCTTCTGCATGATAAGAGCACTTATGAGAGGAAAAAGAGCAAAAAGGTAACTGCTAGTGTGATAATGTCTCCTTCATTATCAGCAGCTTCTCTAGAATGACAGAACTTTTAGATTAAGGGAATCAGAGAGTGAAAATGTCAGATGGGGTTTCTCCATGCTAAAGGCAAGCCAGGCATTGATGAAACCGTCTGATAATGCCAAGTTCCTGCCCTTGGAGGACCCATAGGGAGAAACCTGCCACAGTGGGGACCCAAGGCTTCCTCCACGGTTGATAGTTTGGGGATAACAAGGATCAGGAGCTATACATAATTCTTGGGGCAAATCATCTACTCCTCGATGCCGAGAAAAATCCTATCTTAGTTTCCAAGACAAAATTTTTTGCTCTTAAAGCACTTTGCATTTAAGTACGTCCATTATAAAAATGTTCAGAGCTCTCTGAAAGAAGTACTTGATATTAAGCATGATACTTATAATAGTTAACAAGTATTGGGCATATGGTTTTTCCCATATTTAAGCAGTCAGGATTTTCTTTAAAAAAGATCACAGCACCCACGCTTGCTGGGAAACTTGCACTTTTAATACACACTTCAGAAAATTTTTAAGATCAGTCAAGGTTAGGAAAAAATAAGATAGCTTATCTCTAGATTAAAGCAGTATTCAATTGCATGTTTTCTCAGGCCCTAAAAGAATCAATACTCTTCAAACAGCAAACATTCAAATAAACAAATCAAGGTGTATTAGATTATCTACCTTGATTTAAAGCTTGATTGTGATCCAGGGAAGTTAAAGAATATTACTGAGATGAGGAATAGAGAGCCAGCTCCAATTCTGTGATTTCCAATCCAACTGCTATTTTTGCTGAAAATTAATGATTTGATGGGTAAAAATTAAAGCTGCACAATTCTTAAAGAATGGGCTCACTTTGCATCTCCCAAGATTCAAATGCCTCAGAATTCTGAGTGCAGCCAACCCCTCCCTTCCCTGGTGGATACTCACGCTGGTGGAGGCTACTGCTTCCTGCACACTCTCCATAATGAATTCCTTGGTGATCCTGCGAGAGGGCAGCTCATTGAAAAGGGAGTTGATTAGGGCCACTTTAGCTGCATCCCGTCTGGCCTCAGCTCTACTTAAGCAGTACTTGAGAAGGGAAGGAGAGGAGGAGTCATTAAAGGATTTACCATCTCACCATTTTGTCCCTGCCTCAGTGGGTCTCCAGGCATTTCTATTCATACATTTACTGTCTATATCTATTCTTTTATATCCATTGCTAATCCCTTGAAGATCACGTAGATTTTCTTTCAGCTCTAGATCCCATGTGAATGTCCTGGTTGTTCTTCAAATGCTTTTCGTTTTATTTCATAGTCATTGAATGTCTACTATGCACCAGGGGTTTTGCATACTCTGTTAATAAACAGTAACAAAAGTAATAATGGCTACTCTTGTGTGCTAGGTGATTACATTAATTATCAGGGCCTTCCTCAGATCCTTTTTTCAGAAGAAAACAATGTAATGAAAGAAAGAAAGTGGGAGATACATTTAACACAATAATTCAAGAACATAGCTTCTGGAGTCAGAGTGCTTGGCTTCAGATGTCAGCTCTGGCACGAGCCAGCTGAAAGTTCTTGGGTGTTGTTAGTCTTTCTGTGACTCAATTCCCTCCTCTGTAAATGAGAATAATAGTAGTCCCTGTGTCACAGGTTTGAGGACAGGCTCAAACTATATTAATGTAAAGCAGTGACTGCCTTGCACATGTAATACTCCATGAGAACATTCTAGTCTTATACTTTTTTACCTCCAGGTTAGAATGAGAGGGATGCTGTCAATATCTGTTGTTTTTGCTTTTCCAGCATTTATACCTCACTTTCCTTCTAATAACAATTTCCTAATTTTCTTGAGGACCCTTTCATCTTGCTGTCAGTCTGTGCAGTTTGGGTGAGACATGCTCCATTTGTCTTTTCTGAAGTTATGGGCTACAGGAGGCCTACGATTAGTAACTCATAAAAAAATAAAAAAAAATAAAAAAAGTCATTTATCCCAAACGTAACATTGCTCCCAATCCTTCTAGCCTGGCTTTGTCATGGCTCACACAGCTCTGCTCATTGTATCCTGATTCTTTTCTGCCCTCTCTTGTCTCTTTTCTTATAAACGACAATTCCTCTTATTCAAGTTCTGGCTTGGCATGGATCCCAGTGGCCCAGATAAAGAGGGGTGAAGCCCTATGAGAACTGCACTGTCCTTGGAGTACACTCCTGTTGGAGGACCCCAGACTGTGATGGCATCTCTCTCCCACAGCTCCTGTGAACTCTCTAGGGTCCTAGGCTCTACTCCAGGACTCCTAGAGAGAAACAAGCCCCAGGAAGAGAAGTCCAGGCCGAGGTCCTGGTCAGCAGGGCTGCCAAAACCCCTGGCTCAGCCACTGACTGCGAGACCTGGGCTGCCTGAACTTTGGAGCTGGACAAATGGGAGGCAGGGCTCTCTGACCTTCAAGGTTTCTACTTACCTAAAATGCATGATTCTCAGAATCAGTAGTAGTTGGTGACTGAAATGAAAGAACAGGGAAAGTACCAAAGATCCCACTTCACTGGACAGTTCTTCAGCCTCGGTGGCTTGGTAGCACCACTGGGTAAAAGCCAAACCCCTCCAGTTTTCTTTTAGCTCAGCACATCTCGCCCCTACCTCACCTGCCCAGTGCTAACCATTCCTGCGCTGTTCCAGGAACACTCCAAATTCATGCTCTTGTGTCCTCCGGAAGCCAACCTTGCCTTTTCATCTCCACAAACCCAGAATGAGTACCCTGAGGTCAGGCCCCAGGCCCCTCAGATTCCCCTTCTGCGACCTCCCTCCTAGAACAGTCGTGACTGCTATTGTAATAATCCTATACTTGACTACAGCTTACTTCTTCCTGTCGCTCTCCCAACCTCCAGGTCTGGGAAAGGCACCTTATATATTCCTCTTGAGCAGCCTCCAGAGTGCCTGATAGTGCTCATACATGGTTAGTCCATGGATGAAGTAATGACAAGACTTCTGAAATGGTAGAAACATGATACCAAGGAGGACAGGAAATAAAATGTCAGAAGCATGACAAAACAGAACAATTGAAAGCAGTTATTTTACCTTGCAGCACAAAGATATTTCCAATATCCCCTGCAAATAAAGAACTGAGCTAAAGTTCTAAAATGTAAGTGAAAAGTAGTTTGGGGTTTTTCTCCCTAGTGTTGAATGATGACCAAGAAGGCTTTGGGATAGCTTCAGAAAGCAGCAAAGCCAGTTAAGGTTTAGACCTCTCTCAAGGTTTAGGCTACCTGTATTAAACTGGGAAAAGAAGGGGGTATCTGGGCAGATACATTGGCTTTGCATTGTGGACTTGGCTGGGATTTTATGGGACACCAAATTCTGAGTCAACAGTATTTCACTGAGCTTGGGTGCCACCTCTTCCAGGAAGCTTTCCCTGATCACTCCCAAGGCCAAACTGAGAGGAGCACTGTCCATGAGAGGCACACTGACATGTAATTGTCTTCTAGTGCTTTGCCTCCAGATCCTGGGCCGTGAGCATGCTAAGGGCAGAGTCTGTGACTCAATCATCTTTATGTCTCTATACCTGCAATATGTTTTGTTGAATGAATAACTGAAAGCAGCCTAGGAAATTCAAACACAAGTCACTAATGCACCTGATAAAATACTCAAGAAATCCTCTTAAGAGGAAAATTAAAGCTATGTACTTATTATTTTTAAAAAGTCCCATTTCAATATACCCTGTATAGTATGCATAACCCGGTAATATAAAAATATATTAATACCTGAATTTCAGAGGGATAATTGGCCATTAAGTTCAGACATTCTGAGATTACCACTTTTGCCTGAATGTAGAATATATTTATTATACTTTGGAAAATCAGTTTCTCATTAAAAACCAAACAGTTTTTGCAAGTATTACCTGACATCTATAGGAACAGCTCATTTTAATAGGAATTTGCTTTATAAAATCTATAATAGACACATTGGGGTTTTCGAATTTAGAGAATTAGATTCAGATCTAGGTACTTTTAGAAAATTTTATATAACTTTCTATCTAAATAATATCAATTTATATCATCTTTCACAGGGAGAGACCTAGTAAACACTACTTAGATAAAAGAAACTATCTACTTTAAATAAGACGAGCAAAGTACTAGATCAAAGGAGCCACATACATTTACAACCAAACGGCACTGCTTCTGAGATCAAAGTGCTGCCTGGCTGAGAGAACAGAAAGAGCCTTTACCCAGAAAGCATGAAAAAGAACTACGGAGACTTAAGCAATATCGAAATTTTAAAGCAGACACATGTCTTTACTTATTTTATTGTTTCAATGTACAGAATCTTTGGTTAAAACGGGGGAGAAGGTATACCAATTAATAAGTACATAAAATAAAATAAATTCTGAGCCATCAAAGGGCTTTTCTTGCTATTGTTCTCCATATTTCTGAAAGACAAGTACTTCAAAATGTTTATAATATTAACCAGCTGCTTTCTTCTAAATTTTGGACCTACAAATCCGAGCCAGTAAAAGCCGCATATTTTTCTTTAGGGATCTTTTAATGGGACTTCTCAAGCCATAAGGACTTGTGTTTGGGGAAGAAATTTAGCCAAAAGCAATCCACTTGGCAAATCTAAATCAGAGTGTGGATTCTTCTGTAAGAACAGGCACTGTTAGAGTTACTATCAAACAGCGGGAAACACTGCAAGAAAATAAAATATAGTAAATGACAGGACATTTTATTAATGTGTCCAAACTGGTCATCAAAGACATCGGTTGGGGAGTGAGTGAAGTATGATGTTATTTCAAAGCAACTTCCTGCTAGAATTAGACTTCTCAGATTGTATGGTTTATTCTTGCTGTTTTTCAGCCAGACCCCAATCATAAATACAGATTTGTAAACTGTGCCTGATCCACTAACCATTTTTACTTATTAATATAGAGAGAAAGCTTCTGTCCTTTGCACTTTGTGAAAGTGCAGAGCTGGAATATTTAATAGTTGAGATTTTACTAAAGTCAGCTGTGGATTTCTTAGGCATGTGGAGCCACATGCTTTCCAAGTGGCTAGCAGACCCCACTCAGATATTTATCTTGATGCTCAGATGCCTTTCATTTGCTGGTCGATTATAAACCACTATAATCATTTCAAAGCCTCCTGGCTCTAATCTAAAATTAAAGAAAAAAAATTAAGTGCGTCTGTGGCATGACTCAGGAAAACTATATAAAGGCCATGGTGGCCAGCCTCTGTCATGACCCTCAGTGATCTCTGCCTCCTGCACTTTTGTGCAGTCTCTTCTCGCAATGTACCAGAGTTGGTCTGTGTAACCAGCAGAATATGGCACAAGTTATGCTATGTCACTTTTGATATCAAGTTATAAAAGATACTATGGCTCCTCTGTTGGTCACACTTGCTTTCTTTGTTTGATCACTTGCTCTGGGAAATGTCAGCTGCCATGTTGTGAGCAGCTCTACAGAAAGGCATGCATGGTAAAGAACTACTGCCTTCTCCCAACAGCCATCTGAGGGACACTGAAAATTGATCCTACAGACCCGAACAAGCTCCAACTAACAGCATGACTGAAATTTTCAGGAGGCCCTTACGGTTTGAGAGGTCCCATGGCTCGAGAACTACCCAATTCAGCTGCTTTCAGATTCTCAATCCTCAGAAATGCTGTGAGACCATTAGAGTTTTGAGGCAAGTTGTTACCCAGCCATAGATAAATAATATAAAGGCTTTGCTTACATAAGGTAATTAGGAATTCTTTCAGCCCACCCTTGAAGGAGAGTCCGATAATAGTCATCCTCACTGTTGACACTACATGCTCGGTGCTAAACTAAGCACTTTATGTTTATTGTCACATTCAGTTATTACCACAATCCTATGAGGTTGGTTTTGTTGTTACCCTTATTTTGCAGATAAGGAAAAAGAGATTACATATTCCAAGGTCATAAAACTTAAAAAGCAACTTAAAAAACTTAAAAACAAGATTCAACTCCGAGTCTGTCTGACTTGAGAGTCCGGATTTTTAACAACTATACTATTCTTCTTCTCACAGAAATGGTCACTTACACTGGGATGGAAAGAATATATAATTTGGCTAAAGTCTCGCAATTCCCCAAATCAGCGATTACTCTAACCAAAGCTTCAACTTTGATGCTCCATGGATCATTCTGACATAAGATTCCAGTAGTGTCTCCTCACACCCCAGCATGATGAACTCAAGTTCATTTAGAAGGAACTGTGCTCAATGAGGAGGGGAATGTGCTGACTGTAATATCCCCTTCTCTCCTACTGTTCTTTTCATGTTTTTCACTACCTTTTTCCATGTTCCTACTGTTGGAAGTAGGAACATGGAAAAAGGTCAGCTATGACTAGCCCAGAAGATCAAATGTCATTTTCTGTAGGAAGTTTCTCATGCTGGCTGAAAGTGACCCTTGATTAAATACGAAGCCAAGAGAATTTGGGATTTTATCACATGAGATCGCTCAAAAAAAAAAAAGTATTTCATAACTCATCCAGAGCAAAAGTGATTAAAATTAAATGTCGCAAGTTCCACTGGATAAGAAATTCTCCCAAGACCAGCTCATTTGGCCTTGTATTTTATTTTGGATGATTGATCACCGAACAAGTGACAAGAAACCCATTGGGTACACTATGAAGATCATTGCTAAGCCTAGGCCGGGACTCTGAAACGATGGTTCAAAATTTTAGCATTCATAGTAAGACTGCCAAGTTGTTAAACATGTACATTCCCAGGTCCCAATCTGACCTACTGAATCAGTTTCCTCAGATGGATTGTTGTGGGGGATCTGCATTTTAACAAGCTTTTCGGGTGATTCTAAGGCAGGCAAACCTAGGACTATTTTTAGAGGAATGTGTTCTACCTTCTGTCCCTTCCGTCTCATTTCTAATTTGGCAGTGACAGAACCAGTTTTTCTGGGATCTGAAGCTTATACCATTTGAGATCTTGTTTATGAAAAATATGAAATTACAAATAAAAAATGACATTGTGATTTGGAAAGAGCATATGCAGAAGCTTTATTGACCTCATGGTTGAAAAGGAAAACTCTTCTCTGCTATACTAATACGCTTGAATTTTTATGATCACCAATTCTTTCAGGGAAAACCCACTTCTTTGACATGAGCTGAGTGTCCTACAGTTTAACTCAATCCTGAAACTATCTACCTGGAGATAGCATCAGATCCCATAGATTAATGGCTCTGTCCTACAAGACTGCTCCAACTTCAGACACTAATTACATGTCCAGGTTGTCAGCTGTGTTTCTGATCAACCAGTTGAAAATGAGAGGTTCCTGGAAACCCCTCCTTTGGTTCCATCATTTGCTAGAATGTTTCACAATTCAGGAAAACGATTTACTTACTAGATTATTGATTTATTATAAAAGAAACAGAGGAAGAGATTCATGAGGCAAGGAATATGGGAAGGGGCTCAGAACTTCCATTCCCTCTCTGAGCCCCTGTCAGCCCCTGAGGGTGAAGGTGTATCACCCTCCCAGCACCTCCATATGTACACCAACTTAGAAGCTCTCCAAATCATTTTTTTATGGAGGCTTTATAATGTAGGTGTGATTGATTAAATCTTTGGCCATTGGTGATTAAGTTAATCTTCGCTCCCTCTCCCCTCCCAGGAAGTCCCAGGGTTGATTCCTCTAACAACCAATCTCCATCTCTAGGGGTTTCCTGAAAGTCACTTTATTGACATAAACTTAGGTGCGGTAGAAAGGTGTTTTGTTACGAATAACAAAAGATATCTTTATTACTCTTATCAGTTAGGAAATTTTAAGAGTATTAGGAACTTTGTGCCAGGAAACAGGATAAAGGCCAAATACATATTTCTTATTATAAATCACAATAGCACAATGGTAAACCCACCTCTACGAACATCAAATATGCTAATTTCTTATTAGAGAAATTGCTTCTACACAATTCAAGAAAAAGCAGTCTTAGGGCTAAAAGAAAAATCCTTTATGACGGTTCTATAATTAGGCCCTTAGGACATATATAAACATTGCTGTCTTAACTGAGGTCTAAATGTTATTTTTCTGCTCAGTAGTTTTTATGTCTTCCATGACAATTTTCCAAAGTGTCATGCCATGCAACATAAAATTAACCAACCAAGATTAATTTGTGGGCCAGTAGGCTGTCCCAAAACAGAATAATGGCTAGTCAATTTTTTAGGATGTATAGAAGTTATTACATTAATAAAAATTTGGTAGCCATGTACATGTTATAAAAATAGAAATGCCTAATAAGAAACTAATTTTATTGTTAATTAATTATTTTTTTAAGCCAAGGATTTATTAACTTTTTAAAGATTCTTATTAAAACATAGCTAATACACCATGATGTGTGTTCACAGGAAAACTTTATAGGCAGGCTAACACAATTTATACTCTGAACAATTACCTTCCTGGTAGTCTTCATTTGATTAATAATTTTTTCTCATGCTTTGTATTAGAAAATGGGCAGGATACATGTGTTGAGTAGCTGTTTCTGAACATCAAGATTTTACTGTACATATCTCCCAACTACAGTGCTTTTAAAAGAGGAAAGCACATAGAAAGACATCTATGTAAGTAACTTCTCTCCATTTTGAATGTACGATAGACTTTTTAGAATTATTCATGTTTGTATTTTAAAGAATCAAGAAAAAAGTAGATGTGCAGATCCAAAATGTATAAAACCAAATTAGACATATTTTACTCAATGCCTACCTAGGGTAGCCAAGGAGCTGAAAACTGGTCTAGAAGGAGTGAGGTTTTGGAATAAGAATAGCAATGTAATAGCAAATGTGACAGATTGTATCTACATGCCAACTCAAAGCTGAAGATGTCCTCCCTGGGGTCAAGAGTAAGTCAGTGTTATTTAGGTGGCATTTGCTCAGCAGCACATGATACCCAAGGGGATCTCCAGAGCTGGGACTATGCAGGTGGCAAAAACAAATAAACTGACTCTATGAGAGGTGAGAATTCTTGCCCAAATCCTTTAGGCTGTCAAGTCTGTCATTCAGGTGGTTGGGAATGTTTTGCTTTTGTGACTTAGGTCCAAGTCTCAGCAAATGACTTGCAGAGTTTTTGTCTATGGTCTGCCTGCTCTGGTCAGTGTCACCAGTGCCTCAGTTTCATCCAGACAGAAAACCATCAGCACAAAGAATGCCACAAACCAGGCTCTGCTGCTAAGGCCCCTTTCAGTTCTTTAAGACCTTGACTGCCCTGGTCTAAGTATGAACATTTGCATGTGTTCCAATTTATCTAATTGTTGATATATTAGCATTTTCCCCCCTCTTCCAGATGGTGATGTGTAAAAGGGCAACTGCTTAAACTCAGTCACTCAAATTGATATTGTTTCTCTTTCTCCATAGGTCAGGCTGGCTGTAAATACATTGGGAACAATTTGGAGCTCTGTGTGTGCTGGGAATGGGGGTCTTTGCTTGGTATGGGGGAGGGGAGTGGTCTGGAAGTCCAATTTTCAGAGAAAACTCAGCAGTTCCTGTCAACTGAAAGAAATGTTTCATGCACATGGTGGGTCAGAATGTTATTTTTATAATATAAACCACCTGGCCTCCTCCTCATGTACCTCTGCCGCAAATGCTATTCTATACACATACCTAGACCAAGGTCCCTGGTAACTATTACAAAACCATGTTGTGTTTTGCTCCTTGAGGTTTTTTTTTTCTTTTCCCTTTTTTCTTTTCTTTTTCTTTTTTCAAGTTAAGGTGAAGACAAGATGAATTGATCAGGGCTCAAAATTTGGTTTATTTTTACAGTTGCTTTGATGTAAAAGGACTTGGCTCTGATTGCGCTGAGAGGAATGGAGGGGGGTTGGGGAAAAATGGAGTCAGCCTTTCTTCCTCACTCAGCAACTCCTGAGACAGTGAGCATCTTCCTAAAGCTTATCAATTCGAGCCTGGGAGACTCCTGGGGAGGTAGTCCCAAGTCTTTATTTACCACGGAGCCTTTTCCTTTCACTACATTGTTATTCTATTTGGAGGCCAAGCCCTTTATTCACTTTGCTTGATAAGAAAAGAGACAGTCAAGGTCTGGGGAATAAATATGAGGTCTCATTAAAATAATATGCACTCCCAGTTTCATGGGCAAGTCATTAGAGTCTGATCATTAGCCAACATATGACTTTCAAATGGGAAGGGGTTATAACTAATCTTCCTATCTTTAGGTCTTATTAGTTATAAAACCGAATGCTTTCCTGTGGAGATTTCCACCAGGAAATACCTGCTTTAGAAGTTAAATTGTATTGCATAGTGGGTCATGCATCTGAGTCAACTCTAGAGGCAGAGAAGAAAGAAGTCAAGGCTGATTTAAAATAGAAATACTTAACATTAAAACAGCATTAGTGCAGGGCAATAGTCTCAATTTTATTGCAGAAACTCTCTATTTTGGGTATGGAATGTTAAGGCAAGATCTTATTTAATAATTGGTAAAAAGAAAGCACTACAATTCCATTTAGTCAAGTCAATGAATTAATCAAATTTTCTTTTAATCCTTCTCTCCTGGAAAAAACTTAATTTTATAAACTTGGTTTATAGCGATTTAAATATACTTTTAATTCCCTAGATTTAAAAAAGAATCATTCAGTGCAGAAAGTATAAAACATGTGTTTTATATCTGATAATGTAAGTGAAGTGTACTTACTGCCTTAAGTAACCAAAACAAAGCAAAATTAAAAACTCCTACTCTTCTTTTAGCCAGAATGTACGTTTGAAAAGTAGTTTTCTAGGTATCTTTATCGGCAAAGGCTTTGGTTTTAAAATTAAGTGACATAAAAATTAAAGGCCTTTTAGAAATAGAGCTTTGCAAGGAACTCATCTGCTGTTAAATATCCATCTCATGTCTCCCAACTGTGAAGCCCTGTTACGCAACACCAAACATTGGTTGAAAACAAAACAAAATAAAACGAATCAATCAACAGCTTATCTATGGAAATATTACATATCTCAATTTCATGTGGTGCCTGGCATTGTACAAATAGCTTAAGTATCTGACCCCAGCGTTTAACACCGTATTTATTTGTCTGTGAAGCAATTTAAATGATAAAATACTTATATGAAAAAGACATAATACCCCAATGAATTAGTGTCCTACACTTCAAATAAATTGAGTTATTGCATCAATTTTAGCAAGGGATACATTTTTTTTCAATCATAACTCATGCACCTAAATAATCTCAGGGTCTAATACTATACCCAAGGGAAGTTCTCCTTTTTCAAATAAGAATAAATTCATTAATCTAAATCACTCTAGAAGACTATATAGAAGAACCTCTCACAGCTTGAAAATGAAATTTGAATCACAAACCTTTAATTAAATTTTTAAAATTAAAATGTAAAATAAGAAAATATTCAATTAAGTTCTTCTTTTGGATTTGGAAACAAAAACAGCTGCTGAAACAATGAGTGGCTTTCCTTCTGAGTTTATCAAGAGGGGAGCCAGACGTTGATCTGATGGAACTTATGTTGCTCTTATTGTAAAAATGGAAATTACTGCAAGTTTTCATGGTTATAATATGTGGCCAGGGACAGATTCATTGGCTAGACAAAAATGGCATAAAGAAAATATGTCTAAAATCCATGAATTTCTACTTAATAGCAGATAGTTTCTTTCATAAAAGGCACAATAAGTACCAATGTGTTTCAATACAACTTTCTAAAAGAAAAAATAATTTAGCATTGACAGATCATTTTATTTATTGTTTAGAAATTAAAAACGAATCATATTTTGACTTATCTTTTCCTATATTATAGTAGTTTATGAAGGCGTGGTTTAAAGGCAGGACTATGGCTGCTTTCTTTCCCTCCAGTTCTTTGTGTTTTGTGGGTTGTGGTGTCAAGATTAACTGAAAATCCTTTAGTCTTCCTAGACACGGCCTCCCATTTACTTCAGTAGGAGGTTTCTTTGCCTGAAACCAGTGGTTTATGTCCATCAGAGCCTTTTGACTGCTTTCCTTTGATTAATCAGAAAACTAAAACTCAGTCTGAATACTACTTTTCTAAAGAATGAATGAGCATAATCTCTTACAGTTTCCATGAAACCAGAGGGATTAATCCTGCAATCCAGTCCCATACTCCACTTCAAGTATTTTCAATTACTTAGCACCATTGGAGGTGATGTCCAGGGCTCAGTAAGAAGGCTACTGCTGGAATAATTGTTTCTCCATGTCTCAGCACATGGTCTGGGCATTAATAATCCATTGTGAAGTGATTTGCAATGCACAAAGGTGACATTTGATTATGTGAAAGGCATTGCAAGAATGAGCATATAGGCTCTCACAAGCCAACTGCTGGTAAAAACGTGATAAAATGTTATATGGTGAAAATAGCATTTAAGATGGTTTCTGAACTGATAAAGAATAGTGCAAGGATATTGCTTTAGGGAAAATGTTCTTTTTTCTTTTTACTTTCTGGTTTTCCTTTCTAAAATCATACTTTGGAGGGCCAAAAGGTTAAGGGGCCAGATTTGGCAGCCAATCACCCAAACACATTTTCAAAACATATTTGATTCAAGAAATTCCGAATCTTTTAAAACAAGGATGTTAACAATCCTCTTGAGAACCTTAAAATATGATGATTTAAACATAAGGAAAAAGAGACCCTGAAATGATCAGAGAGATCCCTGAGAGGCCTCCTCGCTGAAGAGTTTCATTTTTGCATTTCGTTTTCTATTTTTTAAAGATCACAAAGAGGATGTTTTGTGTACTACCTAAGGGAAGCCCTATCATTTTGGGTAGAAATTTATGACAGAATTGGGAAATTCATAACTCTCAAGACAGCAAAAACAAAAACAAGAATTCTAGAATTTCTTTGATTCATATCCTCTAGATTTATTCACTGATCTGTCAAATACATTATATTCTAAATAGATTATAATAAGTGTATTTATTAATATGAACAAATACATGCATACCTGGGTGTGAGTATGGCCAAATCTTGGTTATTTCTGGTCATGGGTATAGAGTGGAGGTAAAGCTACTAATGCATAAATTAAATGCAGGGAGAATTAAAAGGTTTTGAAAATCAATACTTCCATATTAATCTACTTCCAAAATTTTAAGCACAGATAGAAACATAATAATATCAGATGATTTTAATGTTACTAACTTTTCCTTCCCAGCCCACTACTTTTCAGTTAAGCGAGATATCTTAGTTTCTATATCATATTGTATATAATAGTATATACTATTTCATATATCAATCAATAGTGGTTATATACAAAAAAGGACAAATATAAATTTCATTAATTCTTGAGATTCATTCATTTAGCTATTCATTCAACAAAATTTTGGGGCGCTTATATGCACAGCACAGAGCTGTGCATAGAAGAACACAGACCCTGTCCCTGAGGCACTTACATTTTATTATAGAGACAGAACATGCACATAAGTAGTTGTAGCATAAGGCAAAAATATAAAAATACTAGGAGAGAAACAGAGATAACCGCTTTGGAAAATAAGAAGAGGCAGAGGTATCTAGCAGGGAGAGTCAGGGGAAATTCATGGAGAATATGACATTTGAGTGGAATCCTGGAAGACAGGCAATATTTATACATGCAGAGAAGGTGGCAATGGAACTTCATGATTTGGTCACAGTGTGAGTGTGGGAGTAGCTAGAAGAGGTCAAGGCAAAGATGAACTGTTAGGCTGAAGTGCTGAGTGTCTGAAGTGGAATTCAGGGAGATAAAGAAGGAAGGAAAGTTGGAGCCAAATGTATAATCTTTGTTGCCAGAATAAGTCATCAAGACTTTAATAAAAAGGTAATAGGTAGCCATTGAGGCTTTTTTTTTTTTAATAACAACAAAACAAATAAAATGTTTTATTTTGAAATAAATTTAGGCTCACAGAAGAGTTTCAAAGGTAATAGAGAGAGTTCCCAATGAAGTAGTCAATATTATCTAACTTTTCATGTTTATGTAGTATTCCTATAGTACACTCCTATATTTGGATCCCCTTTCTCATGCTGAGTATAGTTTATGTCTTGTTTTTTTTTCTTACTCAGAAATGTCAAAGATTTTTTTTTCTTATTTATCTTTTCGAAGAAATAGTTTTTGATTTTGTTGACACGTTTGTCAGTTTTTGCCGTATTTCATCAACTCCCCCAAAGCTACCCTACATATACATTCAATGTGCATTAAAAAAACAAAAACAAAAACAAAAAACTGAGATCAATGTATAAGTGTTGTATTTTTTTAAAAAGTCTCTTTATCCATCTTTTAAGCAGAATACTATCTGTAAGTTCCACACAGCTATGGAGCTGTGTGATTCTTTTGTCATGATCCTGCTTGGAATATGGTGGGCCATTTCAATATAAAAATTTGTGCTTTTCTTTAACTCAAAGAAAAATTCTTCTGTTATTTATTTTCTCCCATTTCTTTGTCTCTTTCTAGAACTTACATTAATATTTACCTCCAGGATTTATTCCCATGTCTCCTGTACTATTTTTTTCCATCTGTCTTTTGCTCTAAGTTTTAGAAAATTTACTTTACTGCTTATTTTTTAACTTTGTTATCCTTACTAAATTGGCTGTGATCTATGTCCACTTATCTGTTTACTTCTCTTTTATTTATTTATTTTTATTGTTTTAATTTGACAATCATACTTTAAATTTCTTATTTTCGGCTTGCTTCTATTTTCTATAGCTATTTTAGGGATAAATGTCCTCCCATAATTTTTTGAGGATACTCATTGTAATACTCTCTTATGTCCTCTGCTGTGTGGATCATTTCTCTTCTTTCGTTTGCTTGCCTTGATCTTTTCTCTTTTGTGTTTAGCTTTCCTCACATGTTTGGTAATCTTTAGCTCACTGACACTCATGGGCAAAGAAACAGATTCATTCAGGTAGCTGGTAAGACCTTGTTCTGTGGCTGAGTAGGTCTGTTTTGCCTGAAATGGGAGGTCTGCTCTATCTGAGTGGGCAGACTTCCCCTTAGGATGCTCAGTAATGGAATGCAGGTTTATGTGGATTAGGGAATGGCTTTCTCAGTTGCTGCCTTTCTTCCTTACCTGCTCCTCATCCTTGTTTAAGTGTCTGGGCTTACATTAAGCCTTGTATGAAAGCTTCTAGACCCACTTTCAAATCATCCTCATTAGGCAATTCACTTTCATTAGTCAAAAGTCAAAATCTACTGGTGACCATTGCTCAGGGTAGAAGGCAGGACCTTGTTCACTGGTTGAGTCAGACGTTTTGAAGGCAATATTTTGATTAGCCTCAAAATAACCCCACACTACTGCCACAGTAATCTTTCTGAAACTCATTTGAATATATCATTCTCCTGCTCAGAACCCTTTGGGGCTTCTGATTTTATATAGAATAAAACCTGTTCTCCTTTGCAAAGCATGAAGATCCCTTATGGTTTGATGTGAGTGCTTAACCATCATCTCCTACCACTTCCCTGCCACAGACACAATTACACTACCAGCATTCTGAAAGTGCTAGTGGTTTTTCTTTGTTCCATGCCTTTGCACATGCTGTTCTCTAAGAATGTCACCTTTCCTTTACCAATTTGCAAAGATATCCTCTATTGCACCTCAGATTGTGATTACATTCCCTTTGAACCTTTTGTCTCCCCCTAGGCAGACATAGGTTTGTGGGTCTATTTATTCAACTATATCCAATCATTGCTTCACAAAATAGCTGAAATAACATAAAACAGATACATGGTAACAGGATAACATAAATAAGAGAGATACACTACATTCGAAGGGAGAGTAAAGGTAGAAATATAAATAATATTGAATATGAGGATAGATCTAAAAACTGCATGCATGACATTAAGTTCTGTAAACTTATACTACAAAGAGATACAGTGAAACTTTGCCTCTCGGCTTCCTAGTTGTCAAAGCTAAGAGAGAAATTTTAATGCTTGTGATTTCACATTGTCTATAAACTATAAATAAAGGATTTTGTCTTATAAGGCAGTTATAGTTATTGAAAATTGAGAGATGGTTTACTGTACTAAAGGGGTACTTATAAAGGTGACTGGTAAATTGAGAAGTTCCTTTCTTTATACTTTCATTGACACTCAAATATAATTCTATGTAATTACTATAATATTTTTATACATAGATTTCCTCAAGATATGGACCATATCCTCATTACTTGGCCCAATGCTTGATATTTCCTAGTCACTCAATGAGTATTTGTTACACACACTTGGATAACCAGATGTTGATAGTTAATGTAGGCAGTGTTTTTGTGTGAGGAGGTATACAACTAGAAATGCATCATCATTTACACCCATCATAAACATAAGAGATATTTAACCAACTAGGAGAGTATGATAGTTATCAAAACAGCAGTTTGAATACCTGCTATGCACCAAATAAACATATTGCATGTATATCTCATGACTCCTGTCCAACCCTGTGGGTATTACTCCCCATCTCAAAGTTGCGAAAATCAAGAAGTTAATTTAGTTTCCCAAAGGTATACAGTTAGTCAGAGGCAGAACTGAGGCTTAGCATAGGTGCCTGAAACCAGCCCTGTGAGTTTCAACCTTTGTTGTTGGTTCATGCTTTGGTATATATTATATTGATTAGTATTTAATTACAAAATTCATGAAATTGAAGAATTTCTACTGATAAAAGGGCCATGATGGGAGGACTTAGCCAAAGTTACCTTTTCTTATGAGGTATATTCCAAAATATTTTGAGGGAAAAGGCAGCAGATATCAAGCAAATAAAATGCTATAAAGTTTATTTTCCGTGAAGAGGTATCAGGGGATACTCTAATATAAAGTAATTCCACAACTTTTTTCACTTCAATTAAGAAAACGTATGAGTTACCATTTTATAAAAGGGCTTCCTCTTTTTTAACCCAATTACCTTTCACTTACCAGTTTATGGTCACTTCTTACCTGAAAGTTGCCAAAACAGCTTCCCCCAGGGAGGGTCACGTAACTCACAAAGGGAGGGCCTGGAGACGGCAGGGACTCATAGACCACAACGCCTTCGCTTGGAGACGCAGCCCTCTGTTGCTGCTTGCTTTCCCAAAATTCCTGTAACATTGACACAACATTCACTGAAAAAGACAAGGAACATAATCAGTTATTGAGGATGGATACACCCTGGCAAAACAAAATTTTATTTGCGGGATGCTTTTAGTTTTGAAAGAAGCAAATACTATTTAACACCAATGTATTTATTTCTTCATGAGTATGGCTCAAGTGGTTTGGTACCCTAATTCCAACAACACTGCAGTATATTAAGTTTACTTTATAAATTAATTTTTAATATCAAATTAAAAAACTCATTCCTTCTTCTTTGAAAATTTGCATTAATAAACTTTGTCTAGAACTATATTATCCATGGCCTCCACTCCCATTTCTCATAGATTCTAAAACCTGCAAAGTGAAAGCCGAATTTGGAGGTAAAGGTGTAAGCAATCTAATTTTAATTGGGACTTGCCTATTATAATATTTAAGAGGAGAAAGGAAGAAAGAAGAAAACTCTTTCATGCTCCTCTCCACCCCAACCTAAAGGGGAATGAAAGGCAATTGTGTAATAAGCAGGAGGCTGGAAAAAACCATAAGTGAAACTAATAACATGGAGGCCTTGTTAAGGACCACGTCTGTTAGATGACTTCAGAAAACATAATAATGGCTATAGCCATGTGTTTTAGATTAAATAACCTGTGATAGCCTGCAGAATTTCCAGATCAAATTAGGTTGGTTTGTTTATCCTGTACTGCAAATTGAATTGTGGAAATTAACAAGGATAATAGAATTGTAGACCCTACAGGTCATGCAGGCAACACTCTGCCTAATGCAGGAATTCCCTGCAAATACTACTGACAGCTGCCCATCTGGCCTGTGCCCGAACATGTGGAAGGACTTGGTACTTACCTTATCTTGAGGCAGCCCATTTCAACTGCTAATGGTTCTGACTGTCAAAAGGTCCTTTTGGGGGGTGAGCTGAAATCTGCTTTTCTGTAAGGTTCATACAAGTAGTCCACTTCCCATTTCTGGGGCCTCATAGAAGTTTATTCACATGAGAGCCCACCATATAACTTGAAGGCAGTGTAGGGTATCTACTGTTTTTTCCTGGTTGGCTTTTGCCTCCTTCCCCTCTTTGTGGGAATAATATAAGGGTTTTCCTTAAAGAACCACTTTTCCTTTGACCATATCTTCTTCAGGGCTGAGAGTAGGGATTTAACCAAAACTAAATCATTTAGAGCCAATGAATCCAAGAATTCCATAGGAAATGTTGGAAGACTAAATTTTGCTTTTTCACTAGTGTTGCTGGGGAGACAGGAGATAAATGTGGTGCTGCCCCAGGAGGGGGGAAACATGGATGACAAGAAAGCCAACATAGAGAAGGGTATAACCAAGAGATGAAGAAATAAAGACTAGGTTCTGATGACATAGTTTGAGTCCCTGAACCAACACATCTGCTTTTTTCTTAAACCATTTTGAATTGGTATCTCTCACTTGCATATGAAAATAATATAGTACGAACAACTCTCAAGTTTCCTCAAATTCTAGATTAAATAGTTTTTGTTCTTTCAAACATTCTTTGTGTAAAATAGTGTCTATACCCTCTGACATTCTCTGTAATATATTCCTGGATGGACGTACTTCAAAATACTGGGCTTTGATATTTTTCAGAGTCAAGAGAGTCACACAGTTTGATTTGGAGGGAAAAACATTGCACAACCCACTTTAAGTTGTTGGCTAGAGCACCTGGCTCCTTTATCCCTAGGTCACTCATCAGTGTCAGTGTGTAGTTCAGGCAAATTCTCCAGGCACCTAAGGAATTGGAAGCCTGTGTGTATTTAAAAACTGCAGTGCTTAGTTTTTAAGAAGTTATATAGAAAGAAACTGGGACCATGTAAGACTATCAGAGGGGACACTTGAATTAACAAATAAAATGCATGTTGAATGGTCAAGATGAGATTGGTCAATATAGAGATTTTTCATTCATTCAAAGATATTTACAATAATATTTTTTACCAGTTGATTTAACTCAAAATAGCATTAGAACATTTATTCCCTAAACTGTATTTCTGCTCCTCATCCTCCCCTGCCTCCCATTTCCAAGAAAATAAGAATTTTTTTGAGCTGGTTGATTTGTGTCTCTACTTGCATTTGACCTCCAGAATTCAGCAGAGATGTCTTGAAAATTGAAGCCTAAACCTAAGCCAGTGCTCTGTTGCTCTGATAGTCAACAAAGCATATTCACCTACTATTTTAATTAAGTTCATTGTTGAATGATGTTCAGCTGAGAATTGGAGTAAGCTAAAGACTCATGATTATTTAGGTAAATGAACACAAGAATTTTGACATGTAAAGTTATGTGGACTAAAGAGTTTGAAGGCATGTACTAAGTAAAATTTCTGCATGAATAAAAGTAGCAGTTTTCATATTTTTCATTGTGCAACCTTGGACGATTGCTTTGATGGTTCTATATATGCCATCACTTCTAAAGAGTACAACATATGTCCAGGGACACACACAATCCGTCTTTCTATCTCTATCTCTTCTTGACAACTGAAAAACCAGATGAATGTAGTGCAGAGGGAAGAAGGCCAGCTTGCTATTTGGAATTTCATTCCAAAGATCGGCAAATTAGAGGATACTCTATTTATGGAAAACATGCTCCTCAATTTTTTGAAGTAGCAACAACAAGGTTCATGGACAGTATCAAAGAAAATGCGAGCAGAGGGTCAAGCACTGTTGAAGAAAACCATCCAAGTTTGATAGACTTCACTACACAGTTTAATCTCTAGATGCAGTTGCTCCATCAGTGCTCAGCAGATGATCCTGCCTTCCATGTTACAAACAAACTTGGACTACCAAGCATGTGATGTCCATTCCTGCCTCTATCTGTTGACTCATCTGCATGAGTACCCAGTCCCACCTTATTTCCTCCACTCTCAGATGAATTTGTGTTGCTTCTCCTGGGTATTGGTATATTAGTCATTCTCTTGATTTCTCATTTTTAAATGTTTCCTCTTTATACACTCCTTCTCAACTGCCATAAGTATGTTCATGGAGAAGAATGAATGAATGAATCAATCAGTTAAATGAAACTTAGAATGCCTTCTTTCCACTATTCATTTTCTTCCTTGATAGGACCTACTAATTTTTAAAGATTCACCTCCATCATCAGCTCCTTAGAAATAAAACCAAAACTAAAATAAGCAATAAATCTTTGATATGGAAATTTCAGTCCTCTGAGAAATAGCACAGATATAACCCTGGGACATGTTAGAAATGTAGGATCTTGGGATGCATCCCAGGCCTACTGAACCAGAATCTGCATTTATTAACAAGATTCTCAGGCAATCTGATGCACCTGAAAGATTGAGAAGCCCTCCGTAGGAAGAAGTTGCTATTCTCATTTCCCTTATTGTGTAACTATTATATGCCAGCCACTAAATATTTTCTCATTTAATCCTTTCAACGTCCCCTAGAGATAAATTTTATCATCCATAACTTAGAGATAAGAAAAGATGCTCAGGGCACAATCATACAACTACTATGTCTTAGACCTGGGATTTTAAACCTGGTTCTATCTGAGAGGACAGTCTATGCTCTTTGTTCATCCTGAGACACTCCCTAATTATGATGGAATTTAAGTTGTTTTCATGCATGTCTATCTACCTCTACTAGAGTTAGTGTTCCTTAGACAAAGAATTGTATCATTTTTTCCACAATGTCTGGAACATAGCATGAGCATAAATGTTAGTTGAGTACTGGAACGTCATCAGAGATATGGAAGATGTGCTGCATTTGCAATGCTGTTGGTGAGGGAGGCATAGGTGTCTCCTCTTAAGAATCGTTTCACTTATCTTTTCCCAGGGGCCATTTTTTTCTGACACTTGTTCTTGGCAAAGTCGAATAAAGCAAAGGCCAATATTTTTCATACAAGTGATATGACATGTTTCCAGCTTGGAACTGTTCCACTGAATGAGCAGTCTGTGTCCATGTGAGTACGTATCCTGAAGCTCAGTCTTTAGCCAACACTTTGCTCTGGTGTAAATAACCAATGGTTGCATTCCTCAAAGGGGCTGTGATTAGGCCTTCCATTCCAATCTGTTCTTTCAAGGAAAGATAGCTAAAGGAGAAACCAGAAGAGGAATAAGAGGTAATGACAAAAGACTGAGGAAGGCTTTGAACAGGCTTCCTGGACAGATGGACATGAGCAAAAGTCAAGGTCAAGTCTTGGCCAAATGGTGACTTCCACCTCAGGGTCAAGAAGCTGTAGTCTAGAACACATCATTTTGATCATGTATGACTTCTTCCAAAGTTTAGTAAATTTATTTTTAAAAAGTTTCTACTTTATCTTAATGGACACTGAAAGAAATGGTCTTTATCTTAGGATAACAGCATAAAAGCCAGTCCCTATTTGTGACTTCTTTAATGCCCTTATAAGAACAGAAAGACACCAGAGCTTCTTCTCTCAGCCATGTGAGGATGCAGCAAGAAGGCAGTGCTACAAGCCAAGAAAAGGGCTCTCAACAAGAACCAAATCTTCCAGAAAGTTGATCTTAGAGTTCCCAGCCTCAAAAACTGTGAGAAAAAATTTCTGTTGTTTAAGCCACTCATTCTATGGCATTTTGTTACAGCAGCCTGAGATGACTAAGACAAATCTCTTCAGCAGTTTTGAATATTTTATGTATCAACTAGATAATTTGCTTGTAGTTTACAGACACTAGTGTGGCTATTTTCTTTTTCACCGTGTTTTGAAATTTGAACATGACAGAGTTTTCAGAGTGTTAATTAGATCCCCAAACAAGTCTCTCATAAATGAGGTTTCATTTTCCCCTTCCTGAAGCTTTATTTTTGACTATAATGTTCAGCATTGAGGTTTTCACAGAAGACAGATGACCAATGAAGACATCTTACAATGTATAACACCTAGAGTGAATCTTTGACTCACTGTAGCAGAAATCCTCAATCAGCTTCAGCAAAGGCAGTGACTTTACTTTCTACCCATGCCTTGGTTCAAGTTCTCTCTTCTACCTTGAGTGTTGTTTCTGCCCCTACTCTTTATTCATCCAATTTATTCCCATACTTCAGAGGAAATACCACCTCCTCCATCATGTTTTACTCACTGGTTTGCAGTCCACATGAATCTTCTTTTCTGAGCTCTTATATTCCATAAATGGCCTTGTGTATCAGCACTTAATCTCCTGTTAACCATGCTAATAAAATGGATATGGTGCTCCTGCATAAAGTTATCCAGTCAGACGTGGCTGGACTTCCTTCTGGTCAGAGGAATGAAATGCCTTGTGATAACAATTCATTTTTTTGAGTATGGGTTTTTGTTATTTAACTCACAGAAGATTGTAAGATTCTAGAGAGCAGGACTCTGGTTTATTCTTCTCTGTAGCCTACCTGGTATCTAGCACAGGGCTATTTATCTAGAGGTAGTTGTCGAATTCATTTGGAATCTAAGAAAACTACATATCTGAGCAGTTCGAGTGCAGCTGAATGAATGTATGGAAAGTAAGTGAAGTCACTAAGACTCATGGACAGGTCAATACTTCCTTCTGGAATAGCAGGTTTTATATATAAACCACCATGCGGCCCAGATAATATGGATGTGGTGAGGAAAGCCATGCCTCAGCTGGAGATGGTGGAGTAGGAGCAGAAAGATGGAGCTCAGTCAGAAGAGACAAGTGATTGTTAGTCACTTGATAGCTGGGGCTTTACCTTCATCAAAAGCAGGGCTTAGAAGAACCCTGAATGGAGGATGATGAGTACTTTTGTCTTAGAGTGCCATTTATGTTGACTGCCTGGAGCACTCTGGTGAAAAGGATTAAAAAGTAGCTTGTGAAACAGAACACCAGAATAAACCAGCAATGTGGCACTGGCATAGTCTATCTGGTAATATTGACCTTGACAGTATGGAGTAAAAAAGTTCAAAACAGACCTCTGCCTATAAAGATTTAAATTTTGATTACAGAAATAATATATTGATAATATAATTAGTGAATACAATATTAAGAGTACTACATTGTAGAACAGAGATGATTTTAAAATAATATTTAAAATATAAAAATTCATGGCATAATAATTAATAATTAAATCAATAGGAAGAGAAAAATAGATGAATGCGGGCTGAAAAGGTCAGAGAAAATTTGTATATAAGGAAGGCCTAAACTGAGTCACTTCAGAGGAATAAGATTTAGATTGGGATTGGAGAAGGGAGAGAAGTTCTGCTCCCAAAGTAGTGAGGGGTATTTAACAAGGAATAAGAAAAAGAACAATGCCTTGGCTGAGAAATTATGTAGGGGGTCAATAGGAAAGGGTGCCAGCAGTAAGTGGGTATGATTAGGCAAGAAACAAGGTAAGGCAACTTAACTTCTTTTAATAATTGAAAATCAGTTATTGTCCTGGTGTCCCAGCTTTGCCTGAGTGGGAGAGAAAGGCAGAGGCACAGAGTCCCTTGTTCTTTGTCCTTGCTAAGGTGCTGTGCTGCCTGTGATGGCTTCGACCATGAAAAGGAAAGACTTGAACACTTGGAGAGAATGTGCAGCTGCTCTTGTTTAGCAGGGTGAGCCCCAGGAGAGTGGCTCTCTGCGAGGAACTCGGCAAAAAAATCTATAAGTGGGTAGGAGATGAAGCAAGCAAGAGAGTGCTCTTTTGGCATCCTGGAAGAAGCACAAAATCCCTTCGGAGAAGGAAATCAATAACCGGACACTCAGAGGATTTTTATTCTAAAAATACAGAACTTGTCATTTTCACGGATTAGATACAATGCAGATGCTGGTAGGGACATATTATCTATGTTTTCATATGGGAATTCTAAGATCTATATGATGTAAGTGCCCCATGGATTATAAAGTATGTTATAGGAGAGTCCTCAAATACAGGCACTGGTTTGAAAACATTAAAATGCATTCTGCTGCATCTTGTCTTTCTACCTTTTATCAGCAGGCAGGCGGTTTACTTAGTAGTTAAAATAATAGACTCTGGAGCCAGAATGCCTGGGTTCGATTTCTGTCTCCACCACTGTAGGATACCTACCTAACTGCTCCAGTTCTGTAAAATGTAGTATTTACAGGGTTGCTATAAGGCTTAACATGGAGAATGCTCACAATAGATCTTCAACATCGTAAGCCCTAGAATGTTAGCTATTATTTGTGGTTAGAGAAGGTGAAGGAAGGAAGGAAGAGGGATGATTATATGCTTGCATATTGCATCTTTGAAACTGACTGTTCCTGGATTGGAAATCATATTATTAAATATTCTAAAAATTGTATGCAAGTCTGAAAATTCTCTAATTGTATACGTTGTGGTACTTATTTCCAAAATATCTGAAGAGTTCAGAGATGTAAAAAGAAAGTTCTTTTGATGCTATTCATTAGTAAAGTCAAAACTTCATTATAGCCAGAAAATAAATGGATGAAATGGTACATATCTCAAAATCTGGAAACTTGGATGTCTGTGTCAATTATTTACTTTCTAATGTATGTTTAAGGCAATAGACCTGCTCTTAGCAAAAACCACAGAAAAGATCTAACTTTTAAGTTAATTTTTAATGACTGCTTATGCTTCAGGAATGTAGAAATATTACAGTTGATTGCTTAGTTCGATTATCTAATATAAGTCCTGCATGGAAGACAATCATTTGTCTGCAAAAAGAAATCTTAAAAGTATATTATAAATGCATTAGAAAAAATTTCTATATGCCATACATGAGAAAAATTTCTAGCTGGGTAAAATTTACCTTTCCAAGATGATTAATATATTTTCGAATTGATTCATTGCCTCCAAACAGGTGGCTGTATGTTTTGTAATATTTTAATATAGTCTTTAAATTAGCCTTAGCAGATAATATTCTAAAATAAAGTTTATTAGTATTTTCTATTATTATAATTCAATCATGTACAACTTATTTTTGTCAATGTGATTTCCTACTTTGGTTGAGGAAAAATAGGAAAAGGATGCCCAAATAATTTGAGGGGTAAGGTCAAGGCACGACGTAATTTGCCATTCATGCAAAATAGGTTGCAAAATGGGGCACCTTTGGTTCTGATGCTTGGCTCGGTGAACTCCAGGACACTGACCAACAGAACTGGCTGTTTAATCATTTATAACCACCCTCGGGCTTTGCCAAGTTTTGATATAGCTAAATGGAATCTTGCTGACACAGCTCCTGTGTTGGGTACAACATGTAGGAAGGGATCTTGGGCCCCTTTTTCTTTTGTGTAGACATTCTTTCAAAGGTAGCCACAGCCACACAGCAGGACTGAGACAGCTTTGGCGTCTTGCTTTGTTTGTAGCAGAGGAATTTTCTTTTTAGTAATGCTGGAGAGTGAATGCCTAACTCCTTCAGCAGCTGGAAAGCTGGTTGTGTCTTTTCTTTTGTTCACGTTTTCTTTTCTTCTGGTCTGGTCCCCATCCTCTACCTTGAACACTTTTCCCAAGGGAATTATAATCTTGTTGGTGTTTTCTTGGGAATTATATAACATATACAAAAAGTATATCATTCATTTTGGTTTAATTTTTACCTTTAGAATTTAAAATTGCTGGACTGTAAATCATTTGGGGAGAAATTTAAATAACACTTATTTTTCTTTTTATATCTTTGGAAGTACAGGGTGTTTTTTTTTTAAAGAAGACAGAGGGGAAAGAATAGGAAGGAGCAAGAGAGACTCACAAAGACATATTGAAATAAAAAGTCATTAAGTATATCAGAATTAAAACAACAGCAGCATGCTAAAGTTCCCATGTGTGGTTTATATGTGCACCATGGGTCAGATGATGTCACACAATCACAAAAGCCACATAAAATAAAAACCTGATGTAATCTATTTAACCAGTCAGGAAGTATATATCTTCCCATGTTCCATCAGGCACTGACATTGCACTGTATTTAAGAAACTTTGTAAGACTATTGATTTTAGATAACCAACTCAGGCTCCAAAAAAAACTCCAAAAGCAAAGCAAAACAAAACAAAACAAAAAAACAGGTTGCTTTACTGACCAGTTAGTTCTGTTTAGTTAAAACAATCAAATCTGTGCAAATGTGGCTTTAGGCATGTAACATACCTTCGCTGGGAACAGTATTATAAGAAAGCTCTTCACATCCCCTCCACAGCTATCTTATCAGGGTTTATGTTCAAGGCACAGAGTTTGGCCCAACAAAGCATAGTGTAGGGCCTCTGTTGACCCACAGTTGAGGGTAGAACCTGAGGGTGAATATAAGGATTAATAATCTAAGTCACCATGCCAATATGGTTGTATGAGATGATTCGGGCTGCTCTACCAAGACAAACCCAAAGCAGTACTCTGGAGAAGTTGCCTGAGATGGCTGTGTTTATCTGAGGGCCTCTTGTTCCTCCATGCTCCATCCTGTCTCAACTGGTTGTCAACTTAACCCTCCATGCAATTAGGTTGTGATTAAGGTGTCAGTAGATGAGGACTTAGAGGGTCTCAGTACATCTATTTCATTATAAAGAACACCTGACAATGGGAAGAACTTTTCCCCTTTTGTAGAAAACCAACCAAACCAACAATAAAAACAGGTCTGTTCTGGTCCTGGTAGGTCCCTGGCCCCATGGGATGCACCCTGGGGGTTATATATGAATGCAAGCTATAGCTTTGCCCTCCTGGGATTTCCAAGTTAGGTGTGGACAAGAACATGCCAGTGAAGCTGTAACTTATAATGCATGAGGGAAATGTAAACTACTAGTATAGGCCATAAGTGTCAAAGGAGTGGTGAGTAAATGATGGGTTCCCACAGCTGCCTAACGGGATGAGATCAAAATAGGGATCAACTGATTATCATCATAGCAGAAAAAAAAAGCACACAACAATGTAATTCAAACAGCATTCCATGGACACCGGAGAGAGAATAGAAATATAGGGAGGGTAACAATGGCCTATTTTGTCAATATTAAATTTTCAATAGGATTCTTTTTATTCCGTTTCTTTTAAAATAGGATTGTTTTAACTACCTTGACAGACTAAACTTATACGAGCATTTGAACATGGAGGAAAAGAAATAAGAGTCTTTGGGGTTAAAACTTCAATATGAAATGTATTAAATAAAGAAGATTCTTTTATGAAAGGCTTCTAAAGTTGTCTTACTTTTCTTAAATCAATCTGTAGCACATAATCAGTAAAACCGTATCATTTAAACAGAAAATTCATAGCTTAGAAACTCACCCTTGTGCAGCTGTATCCTATTATGGTCTGTAACTTAACACATGAGTTTCAGAAGTTGTTAAAGTTGAGTTTAGGCTAACAAATCTTAACTGTTAAAAAAAAAAGCCTACAGTGAGAAGAGACAGCAGACCATGAAGAGGTACCAGATTTGTTCACAGGATGAGTGTCAATCATATTTTATTTTGATTTATGAAATCTTACATATTAAGAAATAAATGTATTAGGACAGATAAGGCCAAAAAGTAATGAAGAAGCCGCTTTTTTTTTTCATTTTTAAAAGTTTTCTTCTGAGTCTGAGACTTTCAGGATTTAAGTTCTGCCAAATGTATACTTACTGAAAAAAGGAGAAGAGAACAGTGCTTATCCCAGTGGTATCTGAACTGAAATCTGCATTTTCTCTTAGTATAAATTCAAATAAAAATAGTTGGTATTATCTCTTAGTATAAATTTTTAAAAAAATAAAATTAGTATTTGAATAAACTTCAGTAGAGGAGACATCCACAGTTCAAAATATTGTAATTAAGATATAATCATTAATCCAAAAAATGAGCTAGCAAGCAGTGGAGGTTTTTCATTTTTTTTTTTAACCATGTTCTTTCAGGCATATTTTACATGGTGGAATGCAATATGTGTAGAGATTTTATTGCACAAGTACCTTCAACCCTTACATCCTACTCTATTCTTTTCTGTGAAATGCAAAAACCATAAATGTACCATCAAATTTATGGATTTCAGATAAATATACTAAAAAGTATGGGATGGAAAAAGTACTTGACTCAAGGATTTTCTCTCTCTCACAATGCATACAGCCAGAGTCTTGATTACTAAGATGTTTTTAATAGCTCTATAGTCTGGTTTAATTTTTCCAAAGGGTAAAAATGTACATTTTGATGTAATGTATTCACCTATCTGATATAAATAAAACTTTTCACACAGAAAAATGTTTCTCCAAATGGAAGATTAATGCACCTTAAATATAGCAATTTGCTTCTAATACCGCAATGTTTTGTGAAGGTTTCATCTTATTTTCCATTATATAATTTGGGGGAACATATTGATGAAATTGAACATGTCACTTTTTAAGTCAACGCTAAACATCAACACCTTCTCATGGCTTCAATGACAACTAAGATAGCTTTTGAACAATCCGTTAGAGAAAGTTTGCCTTGATTTTGGCCTTCAATGTGGTTTCTCCCACGTTTAGATTCACAAATCTTACATCTTGCCTAAGTGGACAAGCTGTAATTGTCTCCCAACTTGATATAAGAAAGTGTACCTCCAACAGATGTCAGTATAATCTTTTCCCCAATGCAACATAGGGCCATAAACTTCCAGAACTAATCTAGGATCACTGTTAACTCCAATGGCTCCCTATTGCCTGCACTTCAGAGTGACTCCACCTCCCTTCTCAGCCTTGTCTCCACCTCCCCCAGTGCATTGTTCTTGCATTGCCTGATCTGCTTTTGGACAAGCTGTTCTCTCCTCAAAAATGCCTACCCCGCCCCCGCTCAATCTCCTGTCACATTCTTGTTCAGATACGCCTATTTAATGAGTTCTCTCCACACTCCGAGAATTAACTTCCATCTCCCCTCTGTTTTCCTAACAGATATTGCCACAATGTGGTAATGTAACACCTCTGGGAAGCAATGTCTTGTAGTGGCTAAAAGTGAGGAGTTGGAAAACAGAATTTGAATCCTGGCTCTATCACTTACTAGCTATGTAACCTTGGGAAAGTGACCTTAATCTCTACGAGCCTCAGTTCCCTCACCTATAAATAACAATAGTACCTACATTACTGTCTTGCTGTGAAGAATAAATGTCCCTAGTACAGTGCCTGTCATCACACAATGAGTACTTGACATTACTATGAGTGGATGAAGAGCTCAAACATGGCAGATAAGCATACTGTGCTCTTGTAATTTGAAAAGTTAACCCTCAGAGTAGGACCTGAAAGTGTAGCGATCTTAAAGTCATGTGGTGACTTCCTTTGAAAAAGCATGTGCGGAACTGTCAGACAGTGGAAAACAGATAGTAAGCTTGCACGCACCCTCACTGAAAGAGCTGACAGGGGCTGCTTTTAGGATAGCTCATCTTTGGTTGTGACACATGACGCACAAAAAGAAACTGGATGTTGCACAAAGGCAAGAGTGGAAGGCAACGTGGAGATAGGCCTTAATTTCTTTGCAAAGAAAATCTGGTGATGTGGAGACTCCCAGTACTATTTGTCATAAAATGGGGACATTTAGGTAGTGAAGGACAGACAATTCAGTGCCAGCTTAAATGAGCAAACTTCAAATTGAGAGCCCACCTTATTTAAAATGTCTTTCCATTATTTTACATTTGAGCTATAAAACTGAGGAAAGGTAAAAACGACGACGACGACGACGACAACAACAACGACAACAACAACAACAACAACAACAACCAGTTATGGAACTCATTTCCTTACAAGAAAAAAATAAAAAACAAATCACAGCTACTGCCAGATGAACATTATGCCTAAAACAAATTAAGGATTTAATGCATTGCAAAATGCCACTTGGAGGGCTTTGGCTGAGAAGAGCATTCAAAATTTATTTCTTCAAATGAATGTAACTATCCCCATGTGCACTGGTCTCAGACTAGAAAGCTCTGGGTGCTTTTCCTAACCAACTTAATAATAAAATTTAATTTACTATTGCTAGTTTTTTAAAAAAATCAAAAGCTGACTAAACACAATAAATTAGTCGAAAGATCATTTACATATCTTGCATTATGTTTCTAAAGAATAAAGAAAAAAAGACTGCCTTTGCAGTTATAGAAGAGAAATTTAGAAAAATACTTTTATAGTATTTTTTTTTATGCTCCTTTGTTCAATTGTGCTTGGTTTTTAAAAATTCTTGAATTGACTTTTCATCATGAAGGAAAGCAAGGTAGCAATTTTTTTTAAGGAACTGGCAGTGATGTACTCAAGGGCTCAGCCCTTTCCTTCTAGCGGGAAGAGACTGGGTCGCATGGGGAAAGAGGAGCCAGGAGTGACTAGGAGGGGAGGAGGCTGCTCAGAACTTGCTGCTCAGGGCTGACGGCAGCTTTTTACAGGCTGTGTAAAACGGGTGTATGGTGGCAGCGACTTATAGGTGTGCCAAAGAAAACGAGTCTGCGTGTTAAACTCTGGCATGTGCACCACAGCCTGCCAAGGCACGGCACGGTCCCCAGGCCAGTTTTTGATGTCCTGCCCCAGAAAGTAAGTAAGCCTGTTTCCATTTATTCCATGAAGATGGTGATTGGTTGAATGTTTTGATGTTATAAAAACTCCTGGTACAGAAATCTGCCATTTGGGTTACTTTCATTTAGACATTTTTCAGATTAGACACACCTGAAAGAAGAGCATCAGCAATTCGATATTCACATCTATTAATGCAAGCAGTTGTAGAGTGGCAGCCTATTCTAGGGTAAACAGGCAATGCTATCTGATCAAATTTAGGTTCTATGTTAATGAATGAAATACATGAAATGGGACATTTCTTTGTTTTTCAATGTAAAAGAATTCCTGCCAAGTGTGGATGACAGGACATAATGTTTTACTTCAACCCTTTTTCTATTTTATTCTCTGTGCTAAACCGTAAACAATTTCTGAGATTTAGTTCATCTTAAAATATGGGCCATACGATTTAAGATTAAATTTCTTAAATTCACAATGAACTCAGTAAAAAATTTCTCCTTTACTTCTTTTTATTGTTTCCACTGTCTTAACCCTCAGCATAAGACCCCTGGTCCTACACAATTTATTCAAAGCCTTGGGCAGGTCAAGAGCCCTTTACCCTTCACTAGTAATTCAATGCTATTGTAGGAGAGAGACATTCTTTTCTTCCCTTTTCACTTAAAGAAACATACCAAACCTGAATTGAGTCCAGGCTAGACTGGGGGAAAGGGTAATTTTTATTAGTTCTAACATAGCTATTGACACATACTTCGAGACAATATTTAAGAGAGAGGGAGAGGGAGAGGGGGAGAGAGAGAGAGAGGAAAAGGGCTTTCATTTTATGCCATAGAGGGCAGATTGGTTACAATTTAATTTCTAAGAAAAATTTTATAGAATAAAATGGCCTAACATTTCTTTTTCTTCGTTACACATATGAGAAATATAAACTAAAAGGACATCTGGAAACTAACATTATTCAGCAATCAGAAAGGAATAATCCAAACCATTGAAGTTTTGGTGGAGACAAACATAACGAGATTTACAAAGAAGAAAGCTGTAACCTATTGAAGTAAAAAAAAAAAAAAAAAAAATTCCATATGCATTTTACCTTTTGGGCAGTTCCATAGCAAAGTTCTATTTCAGAAGCTCTTTGTAATATGAAACCCACTGTAGATAAGATACAACGGGAAGATAGCCTGCTTTGCAGCATCAGGAAATCAAATTGGTTCCAGAAACCAAGTTACATGACAAATGGTTTAATAGAATTGCTAGAATTGAAAAGCTTGACTGAATTATTTTTCATAATCATTAAAAGAATATTTTGAAATAACTTTGCCATAGCTGTTTAGATTTTTTGGAGGGAAGGGTGTTGCAGATGTGGGAAGACATCTAATTTTATTGGCCTTTTAAATAAAGTGTTATGATTTGTTATCAAAATTTAAGAGCTCAGTGGTGATTTATTAACTTTTTTTGAAACAAAAAATTTCAGACAAAAAAAAAAAACTTGATTTAACATAACTAATATATGTTAGGGAGGATTAAACAGGTTAGCAAATATATATTTTATTATCATATTCAAGGTATTTTTAATTTTAATCTTAGTAGCAACCGGCCTGTTTTATTTTTTTAAAAGCATCTGGAAAAGTTCATTAAGTCTTCAGCGAGTCTTAGATTTTAGGAGAGACTTCTAAATGTATCACTGACAAAATAACCTGGCTACTAATACCGGTAGGTGAAATGAAATGAAATCATTCTCCTGACTCAAGTCAGGAACAAGTTAAATATCATTTAGACCACAGCACACGACTACAGAGATTTAGAAGAAATCATGCTTAAATAGGATGTGACTAGACGTTTAGACTATTTTCTAAAAGAGTCAAAAAAACTTTTTCCCTTTCAGTACTTACAGTCTTTGAAGACTAGAGCCGGGTCTCTGTGAGGCAAGACTTGGGCAATGATGTGTCTCAGGGATTCCAAGGTTCTGTCCATCTTGGGTCTGCCTGTGTGAGCCTGCTGCACAGTGTCCTCATGCCTGAATTCTTGCAGTCCTGGACTGAATTTGTGCAGCTCATTGATGCACAGGATTACCAAAGAATCCCTTTTAACATCTGCCAATCAGACATTTCCCAGAATCTAAAGACCCTTCAGGGGGCCCTCCTCCCAGGCTCACTTATCTTTGTTGTGTGCTGAGCTAATTAGCTCTAAAGGCTGGCTGACAGGCTGGTTCCCATTGCTTCCTTCTGTTAAACACACCCACCTACAGGCCAGCTGGGGAAGCTCTCTCATCATGGGAACAGCTTTCCTCTCCAGCCAGATTTTGCCTGAACGGTGTGGAACTTCCTGACTTGGATATTTCTTTTTGGTCCCCATCTTCAAATGTGCTGTCCCCAAGTATTACAGAATAAAGAAGATTACTTCTCAAGGCAATTTCCTTGGTAACCAAGGAGTTTCCAGCTTAAGACTTGCAGCTCAGAATCAGTATAATCTGTATTGTTTTTTGGTAAAGAAGTGCTATAAAGATTGTGAATGTAGCCATGCACCAGATTATGCCTTCTATTTGAATTCAGCAACATCTCTTTGGGAGCCAACTTTTTAATTCCCTCCCTGTCCCCCTACCCTCACCCCCAGCTCAAATTATAGTCACTTCTGATGAACGGTGGCAAGTAAAACCTCACAGACTGACTTTCAGCTTGCCTGGGAACATCTGTTTCCCTATTTATCCTTCAAAGCAAATCATTTCCAAGATTGTCTTTAATGAAGTCTACTATCACTTCCTTTCATTTCATGATGTTTTTCTACTGAAAATTTTAGAAGCAAAAAAATATTTTTGAAAAGCATATAGGTAGTTATTAAAAGATCTTAAGAAAACAGAGATCTTTTTCTATTTATATCCTTCACCACTTACAACATCTTTAGGAGACATAAATATAAGTCATGGGATTCCATTGCAGTGATAAGGATTTGTAACAGATGTAAAAGAACTGAGTTTAATGGCTATAACCTGCATTAGTTGTTGAAGATTTGTTGAGGACTTCTTTACTTTTATTTAAAATATTTTTCTAGGGTAGGCACAAGAGATTGCTTTCCAATTTTCAGATTTCAAAATTATGTTGTATTATATGATTAACTGAAATCACTCCTTTAAAGACTATATAAAAAGAAAATGTTTTCCATGTGATCAGCTTTTTTGCCTAGTTGGTAGAAGGATGGGCTTAATAAAAAGAAACAGGAGGAATGGGGCCATAATTATAATTCTTATTATAATGACTATAGCAAATGCCCACAGGGATTATATGCCACGCATAACAGAGACTTGGGGTTGTCCTAGAGTGCAAAGATATTATTATCAAAAATAACTTGAAAGAAGCAGCACTTCATGTTAAGATACTTATTTAGGGTCCACAAGTGTACTTTACATGAGCTGTACTAAAAAGGGTATCATTAATATCCTTGCCATCTAGGAGTTTATCATTTAAAAGAGAATCTGGAAGGTTTATAGACAAAAAACTATTATATATTAATTGGACACAAAGTATAAATGAATGTAGTTACTTTCAGTGTGATATTGAATTGAGAACGAAGATATTTAAGGTTCCAATCAGAGAAATGAAAAATAATACGGAATTCTCAAAGGAGTGAGACTGATGAAAATAAAAAAATTAGAAATGATTGATGCTGGGATTTCAACTAACAAATAGACTTTTTATGGAATTAAATTTAATTCCAGTAGTACATAAAAATATCTTGGTTGTATAGTGTGGTAGAAGAACACTGAATCTTGGATTAGTAAAATCTAGGATTGATTTTTGTTATCACTCATCTTTTCTGGGTTAAGAGTCCTTACCTATAAAATTAGGGAGTTGAACTGGATGCTCTCTTTCAGATCTAACATCTATGATTCCATGGCTATATTGCAAGCAAACACAAATATCAACACACATTTTATAGCCTTTTGGGAAGTTATATACTTATTTCCTAAAAGCTGGACTGGTCTTCAAACAACTCACTTTTACTCCTACGGTCAACCTCATATCCATTCACCAATATGAGAGACACAAATTAATTGGGTGAATTCAAAGATACCACTAATACTAACTTAAATGAAAAGCAAGAATTTGTAAAAAAAAAAAAAACAAAAAAAAACCCTAATCTTCAACTTCCACAAGACTTTTCTAAAGTAAGCAAATTCGAGAACCCAAAACAGCTTTGCCAAGATAATGTCATAAAATTATCATATTTTAATGTTATATTTTAAGAAATGAAAAAAGAATTCTAGAAAGGTAGATTATACAACATTCCAGTTAGTATAGTTTCTTCTTTCTCATTAGGCTCTACCATTCAGCAGTTTTCTGAAACTTTTGCTTACTTATGTACTTCTTCCTTGCCTGCCATAAGGACATTTCACCTTAAAGTGCTGTTGTAAGACGGTCTAGAAGAACAACTCCATGGTTTCTTACCATTCTCTCTGATGTGGAAAGCACCTGATAGAGATAGAAGAGCCTGAGAAATCCCTGTGCAATGTGTCTATCTTAGCACAGATTCTACATACAGTTCACATGTTAGATTTCACTGTCAATCTTAACCATTTGTACAGGAATAGGCCAAAAGCAAAATCAAAGTATTAGAACAAGGGTAGATGACTACAGTGAAAACCAAAATGATGTTTTTACAAATCCTGTTAGAGTACTACTCAGAAGTATGAGAAATGACATCGAACTGACATATTCAGTGATCGAACTTATCAATCAATATTAGAAGAGGAAGACTCAGTGCAATGGCACACTTATCAAGCTCTTAGCGAGTACAGAACTCTTTGAGAACATGAGATATCAAGGTGGTATATGGTATATTTTGCACCAATTCCTGCACAATGTAACAAAAAGTCTATGGAAACAATAATTTTGCTAGTAAGGAAAAGAAAATGCATTCCTATCATTCCAATAATATTTTTGTTGTTAAATAGCTCATTTCAGGTTTAAAAATTATAAGGAGGCAGGGGCCACTAATTGAAATAACATTCAGAATGTTAGAAAACATAATAAATGCATCAAAGAGTCATCTTTAGTCAAAAACAGGAAGGAATCCCCACCATACTTCTTGCTTCCCACTTCATAATCTGGTCTGCCATGGAGAAGACTGGGGTAAGTGAAGCAGAACAGTGGCAGGTAGGTGAGGCTACAGTGAAATTGGAGAGTCTACAAGTCTTGAAAATTTCAGCACGAGGCACGCAGACTCCAAAGAATAGGCCCACAGTAACCGAACCTGAGCCAATTTATAACTACTCATCTCTAAGGAATCATATGACTGAGGGAAGGAGAGGCTGCTGATTGAGATTTAGGAAGGTTACTGTCTCTGAAATAATTTCTTAATTTACATGCTAATGCTGCCTTGATTCTTAAAAATTTACAATTTAAGATATATAAAATGAAAAAGAATTGGGGTCATGCAGTTAAATACAGACAGCAAGTAATTCACAAAAGCAATGAGAAATGACTGATAGCAGCTCCTTCCAGATTTCAGTGGGAGATGGGTGGAGGGAACTGAAGGGGCCTAAATGCTGGATTGGCAAAAGAGGGTTAGAGCTGTGTGTGTGCTTTTAGGTTTGTGTGGGAGGGTGAAGGCGGGCAAGGGCCAGGAAGAAATAACTTTGCAGAGGTAAGTATCAGCTTTGTTTAGCCTCAATGAGGAAATGACCAGTAGGAGGAATAAATGGCTTAATAGCATCAACTTTATTTTTTTTTTCAACTGGGAAACGACAAGTAAAGGGAATGAAATGGCTGCTCAGTGTTAATTTTACTCTCCTTTGAGAAGGGACCAATGAGGTGTTTGAATCAAGCTATTAATGAGATGGACAGTTAGAAAGGGAACTTCAGATTACTAGCTAAAACAAGTTTAAAATCACCGGCGACATGAAAGAACTTAATCTTGGACTTTTTTTCATTAATATATCACTACATTTCGGAAATCATCAATAAGTACTAATCTGTTGAACTACATGAATTAGAAAATTGATTAATACTCCACTTACAGATTAAAGAAATGTACATTTCCTCATTTTTATAGAAAACTATGAAAATGCTTTCCTGAAATAATTATCCTCTGCACCAGATAAAACCAGTAGTGAACTGCCCTTTTTCCTTGCCAGAGCAGTCAGTCAACACTATTAACCAGAAAGCACAACGAAAGTAAACTTCTTGTTTATGTGAGCTTTTGGTATGTATACACACACACACACACACACACACACACATATACGTATATACACACACATATATACATATACACATTATATATGCAAAATATATAATGTATATTAATATATAATTAATTATATAATGTGTGTATATTTATTTATTTGGGGATCCTGAATGAGCCCATGTCATCTTGTTTTATGTAACCAGTTACCCAGGCCTGTCTTGGTATTTTGTTTCCAATTAATTCTTCAAGCAATACTTTGGAGGCCAAAGAGATCATTGGGGGAGGCTTTGCTAGTTCATAGGTTAACACTTTAAGGATAAACTCAGAGTTATTTAAATGTAGGAGAATTTAGATGTTCAAATTTACCAGATTGGAGATAATGACGTCAAGCCCTTGGGTCAATAGCTATGTTTGGTGAAAACTGACTACCTTAACTCTGGCTGGCTGACTTCCAGCTTATTATCTATTTTAAAAAGGACAGTTTAAAATTTTTTGGTTTGTTTTGGGAATGGATTTTACCAGTAGCCTTTATTTTCTTTTTCATAAAAATTTATTTAATTATTGGTTCCTCTCCCCCTGCATTTTCTCGCAACCCGCCCGCCCCCCCCCCCGCAACCCCCACACACTAACACACTGGATCTCACTGTTCAGGACAGTAATTTATTTTGTTAGGTGTTCAGGAAAAACCTTTATACAAGTTGTGGCTATAAAGTGATGATATTGGTTCTAAAAGAGGTGTCTGAACTTCAGCTGAGTCTTGAGCCACTCCTCAAATAAAAAGAGATGACATCTTCTATAAGGGGCATGCTGAGGGATGACACCCCCAGCTGACATAGTCTAACTGGAGCTACTTTTTTCTTCTTTAGATAAAATCATGTTTTGGAGGTAGTTGTGTGGAATGTTTAAATATTTGCAATCAATAGTGAGAATATTAAAATGAAAATCTGGACTATGAAAAATATTAGAATAAAACAAACATAGGCAGAATGTTTATTGGTTATAAACAAATGACTTAAACCTGAGATTAGTTAATGGAGATGTTAAATTCAAGCAAGCCAGTAATTTCATAGCTCCATATATTTTAGATGAAGCTTCCTGTAAAGACTGCATTATTAGAATGCTCTTAATTCAATTCAGGCTACACTTATGGATATGCTTACATTAAGATAAAAGCCTTGTGCCCATCCATTTCTCACTGTAAGCTATAATTTCCATTTCACTTCCTATGCAGTCACTACCAGAGCACTGCATTTAGCATGCAGATGGCTGACACAGGAGAAATATTTTTCAAAATTTATTTAAAGGAGGAGGAATAGGAAACTGTATAGAAAGGGGACTTATTTTTCTACATACTGAAAACTGGAGAAAGGCCAAGTAGAGAATAATATATTCTGATCCTCTCAAGGTACCTCAGTAGCCTTGAGCTCAAAGCAAACGAACTACTCCCCTAGTACTACCCTGCTCCTCTCCCACCTCCCCATGAAAAACCAGAAATATTTGACTTAGGCTTTGGTCTATTGAAATGGGTTTTCTTGGGCTTATGAGAAGATAAAAAGGCTTATTATGGAAAACAACAACAAATTCCCCCTACAACTTCGTTTTCTGAAAAGGAAGGAAACTTTCTGGAGGATTCAACCTGGACTTGGTTGAGGACTGTCCCCTCTCATACCTCCACGGGACCCAGGAAGGCAAGTTGTGGATCTGATTCTCCAGAAGATACCTCAGGGCCTGATACAAAGCTCTAAACTGCCTGAGTATGATGGTTTTCCTCTTAGTCACCTTTCTGGTACTTAGCAATTCCATTTTTCCCTCCCACTTACTCTCAACTTTTACTCTATCTGAGCTTGGGCGAGTAAATTTACAAATATATGTTCTCATCTCTAAAATAAAAACAAAGTCATAAAGAACCTCCATAACTCTAGTATAATAGGATTCTGTTCTACATTGTCTTAACCTTAGTACTTAGGCCGACTGAGCAACCATTCCGATTCTATTCCAGATCCTCTCCAACCCACCATTTAACATTGACAATACTCCCTTAGTTCTCTTCCCTCCTCTTCCCAATCGAATCATTGCACGGCTCAAAATCTACAATTGCTTTTCCCTAATACATCAAGTTAAACCTAAAAATTCAAAATTGTCTTTAATTTGGCCTCTTGTAACACAACACCCATTTCCTAACTGCAGCATAACAAGCATACCACAATCTTTTGTCTTCTGGATTTTCTGCATGATTTCCTCTTTGCAAGCTCTTTTTCAGTCTTCCTACTCAACCAAATGCCTTTTCCAAAATGACTCACCAAATTACTCTGGTCTTTCACTTCAAAACTGTCCCTTCAGCAGTAGTCAATGGTACTAGGCTCTTTAGTATAGTCCACTTTGTACTACCATGTAATTGTGTTTTTCTTGTCTCTTTCAAAGCACTGGACGCTTTCAGCCAACAATTATCTTAAAAATATGTGTACTTTCTTTTAATATCACTTTGTATATCAAACACTTAGAAAACTGATGTGCGAACATATATATTTTTCTTCCTAATGTAGACCAAACTTCGTCTACAAACAGCAAAGATATAGTAAAAAAAGTTTATTTCCAGTGGTTATTTAAAAAAAAATGGAAGCACATAAAATAACATTTGCATTAAGGCATATTCCTCCTTATGGAATTAAGCCTACAATAATCTGATTCTGATGTTATATAAAATATTAATTTTAATGTCATTATTTACAATATTAAGGTAAAAAGAAAAACCTGCCATCTTTAAAATCTAACATTAGTCTTTGCAAGTGTTGTAGGCTTTGGGGTTATCCCCACACTCCTGGTTATTATACAACTGTGTGAGCTCATGGCTATTCTGAACTTTTCCTCATCCCCAGTCTTATGACGATGCATGAGATGGTTTCAGTACTTCATTAAGCAAATCAGGGTCAAACTGAGATATGGTCTGATGCTCTTCAGGATGTTCTGAGGAGGGATGAACGATAAATATGGTGAGCTTGAGTCCACCCAGAGTATGAAATCTGTGACATGGAATAAACCTATACCTCAGGAAGCGCTCTCCTGAGAACCTAATGGACTCATCCCTCTATCCTGTGGAAGTAGCTGATAAAACTATAGGGCAGCAAGTTTACCAGCCGAGTTCTTGAATTAGGCAACTATGCGTTTTGCCAGAAAATTTACCATGTACTTGACTAAGAGAATGATTATCTCGAGCTGCACTAACCCTCTGGTTAGTACTTTTTAAAGATCTTTATGGTTCCAGGGAAAGTTCAAGGACGGCAAGATGTGTGCTAAAGAACAACCCAACACAACCAGCATGCCAAAGTCAGCACAAGTATAAACTGTGTATCTTATAGCAAAAGCTTATCTAATGGAAATAGCAAGATGATGAAGCAAGGCTACAAAGCATCTGTGTATCTTGATAAAAACAGAACACCAAAAGGACCTAAGTCGAAATATCAGTGACCTTGAAAACAAGCAAGATTTCTCTGGAATCTTTCCTTTGATTACCTTAGGTCATTTAAGCAATGCTTAAACATATAGTATGTATCTGGCACTGTGATAAACTCCTTACAGGTGTTATTTTAATCTTCACAACCACCATGAGACAGCCACTATTAAATGCCTTCTATTTTACAAATCAAGTTAGGTTAGAGATGCTACAGATAATATTTGAGGTTTGGGAAGTGGTAGAATAAGATTTAAACTTGGAACTCCCAGATTCAAACAAATGTTTTGTTAAGAATCTCAATACACAACTTAATATTAAAATTAAACTTAAATGTTTTTGCTCACTGTTCACTATGAGTATTTTAGAATGTGAGGATTACATCTTATCTGATAGGGCAAATTCTCTAATTTTTGATAGCTAGCTACTCACAAAAATCTTTTAAAAACAATTGTTGTGATTGAACCCTGAATCATTTGTTTACACTTGTGCATTTGACTGATTTGTTCTGTGACCCACAGAAAATCCTTAGCTATTAAGGGTAAGATCTATGTTTGCCTTCTTAGTTCCCCAAATAGTAATTCTATGCAGTAGGTATCCAAAAGTATACCAAGTCAACTGAGTAGGATGAAGTCACATTATTTTATTCCCAATTTGCTTTTGACACTGAATTTAAGAAAATGTACTTTAAAATAAACATTCTGTGGTTCTAGTAAGCTGTCTTCAATACTATTTCATGTTGGTAAAATACTTTACAATACAGATAAAAAAATAAATACAAGAATTTAAAGACACACCTAAAATTCAAAGCTATGTACTTTCAGAAAAAGTATAAATTTTCAAGGGAATTGGGTTTAATACTTTCTTGTATTTATATTATTAAAATGAATTTACTAATTCATTTTAATAAATTAATGAATACATTTATTTCAACAGGTCTTACACATAGCCAATAAAATTAATTTTGCAAAGTTGAAAGGTAATCTTTATTAATCTTGGAAAACTTATTTCCCCTGGTAGATCATCACACATGCAAGTAATTTAAGGACATCTAGTGCGGGAACTGTGGGGTGACATTGCCATCTAGTGGTCATTTCCTGCTGCAGGCACTGTTACCTTTTGGCTTACTGAAGATATGTTGAAGGGACTTTTGAGTATCATCAGGTACATATACTTAATCACTCATTTCACACCTCACTGGATTATAAAGTCTCTGAGGGAGGAACCATGTTTTATGTATTTCTTTCTTTCCTGCAATCAGTAAGTATTTGTTAATGTTGGAGTGAAAACATGTTCTGGACTCACCCAGCTAAGAATATTAACAAACTTTTTCATTTCTCTCTTTACTTCCCACACCTCTAACTTTTCCACCCCTACTCAGGCCTGAAGAAAAACCAACCACTGTAAAAACTGCAGTGGGACTATCACAAGTTTCTGTTCCCATAACCATATTACCAATTTAAATAGCAGAAAATAAAAATTATGCATTACTGGCTTATTCTTAATACTTGAGAATAAAAAAAATGGATGGTAGTGAATTTTTTCAGTGGTTCAATAAAATGCAACTTAGTTATTAAGCAGAATTTCAGAAAGATAAACATCATTAAAATTATAATTCTAATAGCTATACTTTTCTGGATGCTTATAAAGTACTGGGCATTATTTTAAGGATTTTCTGTGTACTGTCTCATGTCCTCAAAACAACCCTAGAAAGTAGGTACAAATCCAATTTTATTTTTTTTACAAATCCAATTTTAACAGTCCAAAAAACCGATGTGGTCAAGCAGAGAAAGAGGGACAGAGAAATATGACTTGCCTAAGGTTGTTTTCACCACTAAGTGAAAAAGCTAAGATTTGAAACCAAGCAATCTATCTGTTTTTGGTAGGGAACAAAAAACAACAAAAAAGTGATGTTTAGATTTTAAATACCCAAGCATTCTTAATAAATTATTTTGAAAAATAGTGTTTAGCAGATGTACTAGTCATCAAATGGAAAATTAAATTGCTTTAGAAGAATTACTATAATTATTTCTTAGAAAACATGTATTAAATGAGTCAAATTTATACATAAAAGAGGGTTTATTTACCTATTCATAGATTTGCCTTGGTCCAAAAGAATACTAAAGGTGGCTTAAAAAGGGATCATATTAACTTTTTGAAAAATATTCAAGATCTTAAATATATTAATCTCCCCAAAAACTAGCTGCTTCCAAGCTTGACTTAATATTTTGCATGTTTTCTCTCCGCTGCTTGGTAAATATATTTGCCTCTCCTTTTTGCAATCGACGTCTGACAGTTGATTTTTGCTGTTTTGTCAACTGACGTTTCACCTTCTGTTTCACCAGTTCCTGGAAAGATTTCATGAATTAGTATCACTGATAACTGACCATTTAGATAAGGAGTGAACATTCAATAAAATAAAGATTTTACACTTCTAATGTTTCAAATTTCTGTTAAATATCTGAATTTTTAAAATACTAATACTATAAAACCAGTAATAAAACACTAAACTGTTATAAAATAGGACAAATTACATTCCTAATTACAGAAATATAGAATATTGCAAAAAGTGTAGTCACAATTGTTTGAAAAAACAGCATGGTGCCACCTAGTGCCCATCAGGAAAACTAAAAACAAAAAAAAAAAAACAAAACCAAAAAATCTCAAAAACAACGGGATATAAACTGCTTGTTACTCTGCTTTCTAGATAAAAATAGGCATGTCAGTGTAGTGGAAGATTGTTTGAAAGCATTCACTACTAGTAAAAATATACCTAAAATATGTCCTCATAACCACACGTGTAGAAATGACCTGATGGCAGCAGTTACCCATGGAAAAGTCTTCATATGGTTTTTTGGGAGATACGAAATGCTTTCTCATAATAAATTTATTTCTTATTATTTAGGACATAGGCTGCCAATGTTACAAGACTGTCAAGGTGAATAAAAATTTTGAATATTCCATTCACAATAACCTTTTCTTCCTCTGAAGCATTACAGCCTGTTATTTAATTGTATATAACCTTGCATCATCCAATTTATCTCCTAAAAAAAGATATACACTGCAAGGGTTGAAGCTTGGGTCTCTTAATATGCCCCACCCTATAGGGGCATTTATTAAAAATATGTCCAGTTAAAAAATTAAAGAATGATGATTTGAGAAGTAAAAATGGTCTAGAAGAACCAGACTGCCTAATGTGCTGCTTCTTGGATTGTATATATATATATAATATAAAACTTGAGACCAGATGACTTAAATGTAGACTGGATTATTTTACATTAAGCAGACTATATTCAATTAAAAAGCATTAATTAATTATCCTTCTTTACTTTGGTCTAATGATTTTCAATGGGAGTAAAGATAAGAGAAGGAGGATGAAAGAGTCAAAGAATCAGAACTCAGGTTCCCGCAGAGGCTGATACCACATGAGATGCAGTCCCCTAGAAACTTATAAGGACCTGGTTTCCCAGAAGTTTCAGATCTGAAAGCAGTGTTCGCTCAAAGTTTAAAATAAGAGTGACTGGTCTCTAGGACCCTTCCCTGCCCCAGGAAGCCAGGCAACTCTCATCATCCCCACCCTAGCAGGAGACAGCATCTTCTTTACTACAACAAAGACAACAGCAACACCTTCAGAATTCTAAAGGAAAATTATTTCCAAACCACAACTCTAATACTTAAATTCCCAATCAAGTTTGAGAAAAGAATAAAAAAACATTTTTAGTAATAAAAACTCTCTGCAAAGTTCACTCAATACTGGAATCTATACTGCCAATAAAGAACTAAAATGGGTAAGAAAAAGAGAAGGAATTAGGAAAGAAGGCACCCAACAGATAGGAGATGAAAAGTTCTAGGAAAACAGCAGTAGAACATACACCATGTTTAAACTGGAGGAATTCAGAGAGGCCTCCAGAATATTTTTAATTAAAAAAAAATCGATTTCCAAATTTTCTGCTGAATTTCCCCTTGGTTCTTTACTTCAAGAAGTCCTTAAGATAATCATACCAAGCAGTTGAAGAAAATAAGATAATGGATTACCATGCATGCATCTCGTCCCAATCCAGGACAATTTACAAATCCTGTAAGGTTAATTTTCTTCGTGTTAACAAAAGAGAGAGAAATATCCCATTCTGTATGTTTTTTTAAATGATGAAACATGAAATAAAATTCTTGTGTACCATTTCAGGGAGTACATAAAAAAGTCAACGAAACCCACATATATTGTTATTGTTTGTTGTTGATGGTGGCTGCATACATATTAAAAAGAATGTTTAATTATAATTAATGTTTAATTATAATTTAATTTTGTTGCCTATTAGAAAGAACAGGGTGCATAAATGACAGCTTTGCCAATAAACAGGAACTAAAAAAATTATTTTAAGGAGGAAAATAGATCTAACAATTATAATTTCAAAGAACACAGAGAAAATCTTTTACCTCTGCACAGACCCTAAAACAACTATCATCAAATTAATGAAGCTACAAAGTTCATTTTCTCCCGACCTTTTTAACAAAATAAAATGTCATCTCAATGTGACCAAATTTCCAAAAGAATGTAGAGTTAAGATGATCAATTTGTTTCCAATGACTAGAGAAAAACTTTGCTTGATCAAACTAGGGTAAAGAGATCCTTTTTCTACTTAGAAGGCAAATTTGTATTTTATAATGCAATTTACTGTAGACTTGACCCCATTTTAAACTTTAAGTTCTTGCTGTTAGCAGCAAGGGAAATGGAATAAAAGTCAAGACCTAAAGATAATGTCAGTGCCATCACCTTTACATATAGAAGACAGCATAAATTAGAATTTAAAGAAATTAGCATGAATTAGTAATCTCGCTTTTCTTTACATGCACTTGTCAATTTTATACCACTGTAATAATATATAAAAGCGCTTATGCTTTGAATCTGAGAAATCATAAAAAGGAGGGTAAATCTCAATAAGTATAGAAAATATCAAAGCCAAGAGTGGACAGGAAACCATAAAGTATGAGAAATTCTTAATAAAGACAGGTGATAATACTTAAAAGATTTTTATCTTTTAATATAATCAATAGATGTTTCAGAGATTACATAGATTTAAATTTTATGTTTAGAAAGCTGATAAACTACAAGGCCATCAGAAAAGAATATATAAAAATCAATACATTTCTAGAATTCCACTCTTATTTTGGTCAGACAAGCTCTTAACTTATCTTTGGTCTGACAAGTTTCTATAATCAAGTAACAGTCCCAGAACTTCTAAAAGTATGCTATATTATAAAATACAGTACTCATTTTTGGCTTGTTTTTGATAATTCAGATTTTGTAAATATCTCTTATTACCCACCATAGGACATACATTTTAACTTACTGACAATATACCTAAACTTGGAAATGGGAAGTTCAGGAAAAAAAAATTTTTTTCTTTTGAATTCATTTTCCATATAATTTTATTTTCTCCTTTTTACTTCCTGAGCTGATTTTCTTCTTTTACTGATTTTAAGTTATCACTGAAAACTGGTTTCAATGGTATTTAACATAATACCTTTAAACAGAAGGAAAAAACCCAACATAACACCTATGTAAATTTATCTCTCTCCTTAAAATCTACAAAGGAAACAAACTGATTCTTCCTCTTGGGGTAGTCCAGGGGGAAGGCTGGCAGGCAGAAAAGCAGGGAGGAGGTGGACTATTTGTGCTCATTACCCTGTCCAGAAAAATGTCCCTTAGAAAGAAATTCTTTTGGACGCTGCTGCTAAATGTCCAACAAACACTTGCAATATCCCAAATTTTAAAATTACCTATTTTCTGTTCTGAAATTTAAGAACTAGTGAAGCCGGTGGTGTCAGCTGCAGTGGTGTCACTAGCTGAATAACTTTGAGCAAAGTCATGTAACCTATCTGGGCCTCAATTTCCTTATTGTTAAAGTGCAAGGATAAGATTATATGAGAATCTACAGAGTGGATCTAAATTTCTATGATTTTACCCTTCAAATTCAAGCTAATTTACATGCTGCCTTTTCCCTGAAAGCTCTCATCATTCCAGCTAAAAACGAACTCTCTCTCCTATATTACTAAATTTGTTCTTGTTATGATTTTACACTATTAACATGTGAGGTCCAAATGGCTGCGACTGTCTGGTACATCATGTAATCCTCATAGCATTTTAGCTCAGTTAATCTGTCCACAGTAGTGAACTAAATAAAAAAACATTTGTGAATGTTGAATAGTTACCGGAGGAATTGTTGAACAGCTTAAAACACTGCCTGCAGAAGTAACGCTCAGAGTTCTTGTCCTATGTTCACATATATCTTCCATATTTTCATCTCTGAAATTTAAAAAAACCAGAAGTTATCTAGTTAGTTTTTATAGGTAATTATGCTTAATTTATATCACTTTACATGATGATAAAACTTAGATAATACCTCAGAAATACTATATTTAAAACTGTGAAGGTAAAACTACCCACGATTCTGCCAAATCTATTAACAATTTTCATTTTTCAGCATTCTGATAGTCACTATCAAAATTTCAAAATAGGTCTACGGCTATGCTACCCTGAACAAGCCTGATCCCGTCTGATCTCGGAAGCTAAGCAGGGACGGGCCTGGTTAGTACTTGGATGGGAGACACCTAGGAAGACCAGGTGCTGTAGACGTAAAAAATAAAAAAAATAAAAAATAAGGCATTGTAAGCTGACAAGATCCTTACAATCTGTGAGGTCAACCAAGGGTTGCCGTGCCTAAAAAATTAAAAACAAAAAACAAAAAATACCCTCAAAATAGTAGAAAGTTTTGGCCATCAAAATTTGTTACCACTTAGCCACAATTCATGTCTTTTCCCCACAAATCTGTCTCTTACAATCTAAATCCTTGGGACACTTTCTTGTCATCTTCCTAAACAAAAGTAGATGTAATGAGAACAGAGACATACTTTACATGGTCTACTTCAAGGCAGAAAAAACTGCAATGATAGAAACTAATTTATTTTATACATTGTTTAAAGTTTAATGCATAAGAAACTGAGATATTAACCCTTAACAGCTAATATTTTTCAGCAACATGTTATCTTTAATTTTAACTTTGAATATTAAAAATTTTGCCCAACGTGTCCAGAGAAAACAAATTATTCTGTACTTAGAATACTATTTAACTTATATAGTTTCTTTTATTACTTACTCAAAATCCTGAGCCACTGCCACTCTTAATTTTAATTTAATGTTACATGTTTATTATTCAAGTGGTAATAGCCTTGAGTCTCAAGATATGGTTATATGGAAAAGGAACACAATTCTTGTGTTTTGCTTCACAGTAAAACTCTAACAATAAGCGAAGCCTTAGGATGTAAACTTGAAGATGTACTGAGAAACGCCTAATAACTGTACTGCTGATTTAATTTTAATTGTCATATTACTATTTTGAAATAAATAAAACTGTATTTCATTAAACTACAGTTCTTTGATTCTGGATAAACTATCCCAAATCTAAAAATTAAATTTTAAATCTTTTGCTAAAGGCTGAGGCTGATTAATATTTCTAAGAAAAAATTCTTAAAACATAAGAATATATAATTTTACAAGAATGAACATGAATAGAAAGTTCAAAGTACCAGAGGAAATTCACTGTAAGCAGGTATTTTATGGAGAGCATATTTACTGCAGATTTATTGGCCTATACATAAATTAAATATACATTAGGTGTATAATTAGGAAAATATATGATCCATATTAATTCTTTGAAAGTAATCAGTTTGTATTTTAAGGCAGACTGCTTAAAATTGAATCACTATGCTATCTAGAATCAGGTCAATTATAGAGAATAATTGGAATTTTAACAAAAGGGTTATTTGCTTTCATTTTACACATAGTAGAACAGAATACCACTCTGTCACATCATTTGAAAAAAATATTTACCAGAATTGAATAAAGTATAGGTCTTAAGATTAAAAAAAAAAAAAAGCAATCAGCAGAGATCTATACCTGAAAGGCCTGAATTCTTTATTTAATGACGACAAGGCAATCAGATGAGGGCATTCATCTTCGTACTCTTCAGAGCTCATGAGGATTCCTCCTTGATCTATTTTGCCATCTTGTCTGGTGTCATTTTCAGTTTTGTTTTTCTCCCCAGAAAACTCAGATGCAGAATTGTTTTCAACAACTTGCCCTTTTAATTCTTCTAAAGCCTGATTAAATTTAGTCATTTCAAAATTGTATGTATCATCACTCTCCTTTGACAAATTGTCTTCCTTTATTTGTTCAAGATCTCCAGATGATCTGCAACAGAGGTCAACTGATTCACCTACAGAGTTTTGTTCACTTTGATTTTCTGATCTACAAAACTTTGCTTTTTCTGACACCTCTTCATCAGAAAATGAGAATTCAGATCCCTCCTCTGTTTCAATATATTTGTCATCTGGACCTACTGGATAAAGCAGTTCATCATCTGCCTGCATTTCTTTTGTGTAGCCACTGGCAGACACCTCTACATCAAGAGAGTCTTCCCTCCTAGAACAAAAAGAATATCAAGCATTCAGAGAGAGGAAAAAAGGCATCTGACATGGAAAATATTATTGACGAATTATAACTCTCAAATGAGTTTAATAGTCCATATATTTTAAAGATCTTTCTTTACCTGAAATGTAATACTTAAATTACGTAA
>CM053501.1:48187432-48262621 GCA_028627145.1 Eidolon dupreanum | reverse complement strand
GGAAAATTGAAGATAAAAATAGATTAGTGACTCATTAGAAAAAGTTTGAGGACTACTGAATTATGTTTATGTACCTTTACTATCCATTAGCTGATTTGCAATAATATCCAAAAGGGATAAATAATGCTGTGGCTTATAAATAATGATCTGAAGACATGTTAATCTGGAGTGAGAGTAAAAGATTGATTTTTAGGCAACCATAAAGCAGCAAAACCAGATTAAATTATCTAGATTTCCAGATAATGGAGAATTAATGTACAGGGTGACATGGAATTAACTATCTCCTTGAATTTTAACTAAATTTTTAGAGAAAGATAAAATTTTGAAATAGGAAGACAATGCCAGTATTCTTTACTCTTAGGGCGCCCTGGGGAAAATCTCAATAAATTAATCTAAAATTATATTTTTATATATGTTAATGTTTCACTTACTAGATAATACTTCTTCAAAAGCAGAAATGGCATTGTTTGTATCTTAATTTCCAGTGCTTAGCATAACTCCTTCACCCCAGTACTTGGCCATAAAAGTTCAAGTTAAATCACAATGTCTTCAAAAATAATGCAGCCTTAATTTGGAATGTCATAACCTGTTATCATTTCCGTCTGTAATTCTGGTGGTTCCTAGCTGTTTCTTCATTGTATGACTGTTATTCCATTTTAATAAAAAAGATAATGAGTCATCATCCAAAGATACATTAACTACCCAAGTGCCAGGCATTAACCTATTACTATTGTTTTGTTGGAAATATTCTTTATTTTTAAATAACATTTCTTTCCCTAGCATAAGTATAGACATTTTTCAATAAAAATAAGGAAGAAGAGCTTCATTGAACAGAAACTGGTTTGAGCTCAAACTCTGCTCATATTATATTATGTAAGTAGTAATAGTTATCTTCGTGAAAAACAGAGGAAACTTCTCAGTATAACTTGGAACAGGTGGAGAAAAAACACCCTAAATCTGATTATGCTCAATTGCATCACGGAATACAAAGGAAAATATCCTGTCATATTTCACAGCTTGCCGGGTTTAAGTGGCTAAATAATAATATGAGGAGTAAGATTATTACTGTATATAAAGTAATTCTGCTCTTTGCCAGGGATGAGGTTTTATGTGTACTATTTTCTAATAATTAAATAAAACCTAAAATGACATGAGAGATATTATTGGTGGCAACTGAGTCCATTACAAATCCACTTTTATTTAAGGACATCAAGATTATCGAATTATGCTTGGTGAAGCCCTCTTGGAGGCAACCATGGAAAAGAAAGAAAAGGGGAAAGGCAAAAAGGATGGGGATCTAGGGTTCCCCTTTCCATGTCCATACTTCTTCTGAGCAGGCTTTTGTTTTAAAAATTGGGCTTCCACCTACAACTTTTGAATAAAGGGTTCCACTGCTAAGAAAATTTGACTTTTGAAAGTCTGTCAGATGATAATAATAATTAAAATTCTTTTGATGGTTTATAAAAGCACACAGTTTCTTCAGATTTCTGATACAGAGCATAAGCTTAATGAATATGTTTTAAAAATGGAATCAAAAAGATTTTCTTAGGGAGAAAATGCTAGTAGTTTGATACCATTTAATAAAAAAAACTAAAATTTTAGATCATTAACACAAGACACTTCAAACCAGTTACTGACCCAAATGACCATATTACAAAGTTGAAAATTATGAATAAAAAATGAATGCATCACATATAAACACATCCACATTTCAGCATATACCATTCAGCGTTGGGATGAGAAGTTGAAACCATCTGTGGAAAATCAATCATGGTGATGTGGTCATCTTTATCCAAAATGAGATTGAATTCATTGAAATCTCCATGTATCAGTCCATGATTCGCGAGTTTAACAATTAGTTCCATAGCTTCATCATATACTGATGCAGGATCTTCGACATGGTGTATCTGACATCTGAAAGTATTTTAATTATAAAAATAGGTTATTTGTACTCATTTATCATTTTAATGCGTGTGTATGTGAATATACATATATTTCCATTCCTTGTTTCCCTAGCAGTTTCCTCTTCATTCCCATCAGCATACAAACAGAACAGTGCCCATCTCGCATTAAAAAAAAAATACACACACACACACACACACACACACACACACACACACGCTGCCTTGATTCTGTATACTTTTTGCACTGCCACATCCTTTCTTTGATCTTTACAGCCACACTCCTCTACATGTGCTTTCTCCAATTTTTTCCCCTCACTCTAATGAATCCATTTCAAACATGCTTTCTTTATCCACCTTGTTCTAATAAAATAGCTCTTGTCAAGATTACCAATGACTTTCATGTTGCTAAGTCCAATGGTCAATTTTCAGTCTTCATCATATTTGGTCTGTCAGTTAACCTCTTCCCTCTCATTGAAACGCTTCCTTAATTTGACTCTTGTATACCAACTCTTTAGGCTACCCTCTTTCTACACTAATCATTCCTTCTTAAGTCTTTTTTTGTTAGTTTTCTATCTTGTCCCTGACCTTTAAATTTTGGAGTTCCTTAAAGGTTAATCCTAGGGCTTCTTATTTAAAATCATTCTTGGTGATCTCCTTCAGGCTCATGGTTTTAAACACCACATATATAATGACTTTAATCTAGACTTCTCTGAACTCCTAGGCATCTCAAATTTACCATGTCCCAAATTGACCCTCTGATTTTGCCTCACTCTTTAACTTCAAAATGTCCTTCAGTATTTCCCATTTCTGTAAATGTCAACTGTATTCCTTCAAATGATTCATCACTCAGGTCCAAAACCTGGTGTTACCCCCAACTCACACCTTTGTCCATATCAATGTCCAATCCCAAACAAATCATGTTGGTTCTTCCTGAAAAACATATCCAGAATCTGACCACTTTCATCACCGTGACATCTATCCCTCTGATCCAAACTACTACCTCTGGATTGGATATTACAATAATCTCCTAACTTGTCTTCCTAATTCTGTCCTTATCTTCTTAATATAGCAGCCAGAATGATCCTAACAAAACATTAGAAAGATTATGTCTCTTCTCAGTTCAAAATCTTCCAACGGTCTCCCATCTCAATCAAAATTAAAAGTCCTGTGCTTAAATATCACTAAAATGGCAATCACATTACAATATATAAAAGTATCAATTTAACACATTATATACCTTAAATTTACACAATATTCAAGTCAAATATAACAACAAAAAAAAAATTTAAAAAGGCTTTGCAATAGCCTACAAACCCTAAATGACCTACCTGGTCCCCTGCTGCTTCTCTGATCTTATCTCTTATAATTTCTCTCTTATTCATTCAGCTCCAGTCACACTGACATCACTTTTCCCATTCCAGGGATTATGCACTTGCTGTTCCCTCTGCCTGGAATGTTCTGTTCGATATCTGCATGGTTTCTCCTGACCTCTTTCAGGATTCTGCTTAAAATCCACCTTGTTGATAAGACTTTTCCTGACCACTGCAGGTAAAATAGCAGCCTCCTACACTCACTTCAGTCTTTCCTGCCACCCCTGCCGCCCTGCCTTATTTTCTTTTATTTTTATCCACAGCATTTACTACCATCTGATATATAAATCCTTATTTAGCTACTTACTGAATGTTTCCTTCCATCAGAATGTAAGTTCTGTGAGGGTATAAACTTTGTTGTTTACTCCTGAGCCTAGCACAGTGCTTGGCACATACTAGACTGTTAATATTTGTTGAATGAATTCCAGAGATTATAAAATACATACTGTTAGAATGAAACTGAATTTTCAATTTGCCATTGAGTCTACTGCTATGTGTTAATTTCTAACCTCCCAGAAGCAATAGTTTAATTAAAAAAAAAATTTTTTTAACTGAACCTTAATTTACTAGGATCTATGGCTCAAAAATAATACTTACAGAGGATAGCCATTTATGAGTTCCATGACCACTGCATGGCGATTATAATCAATAGGCTTTGGAACTGGAAATTTCCTCTCATACAATGCCTAAAACATAGCAAAAAAGGTATAAACGAATGAAGAGGTCATTAATCTTTAGGAAACAGTAAAAGTAAATATATTTGTCCACAACCAAAAGAAAAACATACAAGACTTTACAAAATTACAGTTAACACATGACTATTTATATATGTTTGATTTACAGTATAGAATGAGCTGTACATAAAAACAAAATTTTATACCAGTTTACTTACTTCACTTTTTCATCAAACATTCATTTATTGAACATTTACTAAATATTATACCCTGTGTTAATGTTACAAAACTGAGTGTGAAAGAGTTTTTGCCTTTAGGATATATCTTCTTCTCTTTTGTAAGTTTCTGCCATTTACTGGAGTGTGCTTAAAAAAAATAAAATGAAAACAGTGATGTTTGAAGTACTCTGTCTTCTGGTATGTTATAAAATGAAATATTCCAAATGATTAGGCATTTTAGTTTATAAAGCACTGACCTTTTCATCAAACCACGATATAGGATATAAATCCATTATGTGACCAACATACTTAATTTAGTAGAGTTAAAGGTTACTTCAGATCATCCATATGTCCATCTTTTCTGCTATGCTTAACTTTTTCTATCCTATTGCTTACAAAGTTTGTTATTACTTCCTTCAAAATATGTTAATTTATGTCTTCTGCCACTTGGAATACTACCATTTATACCTGATTACTCCAACAGTGGTTCTAGCTCTTGCCACCATACCTAACTTTTATACTGTGTACCAACAGTAAACTAAGATGCTTATGTCAGTGCTGTTTTAAAAAATTTACAATGGCTATAAATATTGATTTCAGTCTCAACAAATTCAAAACTCTCTAATCCACTTGATCTGTCTTAATTTTCCTAATATTCTTTCCAGTAAGTACTCTGGAGTAGTCAGGACAGTCACCTCAGTGACTATTACCTAGACGCGAAGGACTCAGGCCCACATTCATTTTTGCCTAAAGTGGCTCCTCTGCAAAGTACAGTTTTACTGCCAAACCATATGTACGTTTCATAACTTTACCCAACTCTTCCTCACTTCATGAAACCTTTCATTAACTATTCTTCTACTCTACAAAAGTTTCTCTAAACTTAACATTTATAATTTGATAAACTGTTCTTTGCTTTGTGTTCATGTTATCCTCCCAACTTTAAGACACAGACTTACTGGTTATTCCTTTGGTATCCACTCCTATACCCAATCCTATACCAGTACTTCATACAGTGGTTAGGCACACAGGTGATACTCAATATATACTTATTAACAGGGCTGATTTTAAAAGACTGTCTACTTCCTACCTTCTTTGGACAAGAAATGAACTACTTTCGACTCTTCAAATATTGTTTGCTTGGCTTAAAAAATTTTTTGCCCAATGCAAGTGATTTTGAGCATGCCTTGGTATGTAAGTATATAATAACCTTAAATATTATCATAGTGGTCTAGCCCTTGTGCCATAGCTTAATCCTTAAGGTATAGGTCAATTTTATCTTATTCTCTATTAGGAAAGTATCAATGTATTTAAGAAGCATACTGAAGCACAACCAAGTTCTATTTCTGTATCTTCATACAAAATCCCCCCAAAAACACCTAATACAGTTTTGGGAAAATGTGTAATGATTCCTACCAAACTGCTTACGTACTATTATAGGATACCAACCATTATAGAACACAAACCATTAATACAAGACGTGAAATACAAAACATTTATGGTATCAGTATAATTTATTTATACTGTGTTGAGAATTCTTCCCCTATGATTACTAAAAATTTAAGCACATGAATTTAAATAACCTATTTGAAGAATACCAAACTGAAACTCCCAAGAAAGATTGGTCATACACTGACTGACTTTTAATAATTCAATTTTTTTTAAATGAAGTTATAACAAGTCCTACTAAAAGTAATAAAAATGCAATGCTATTTTCTGTTTAATTTAAATATTATGGAAGATAATTTATTAAAAATATTTTTAAAATCTATGCTGAACTTAATTTTGAAGGTGAAAATTTAAAAACTAAAGATTTTCACTATTTCTAACATATATATAAATTTGCAAATTGACAACATATCTTCTATTATGTGAAATAAAAATACTAATCAACCTAGCTAAGACACTGAGGTTTCTACAGATGGAAATTATTTGGTTTTTAATTATGTACATATGTACAATTTAGATACACATTACACATTAACATATACATATTTGTGAGGCAATTACATCACTATTTTAGGCTACTTTATCTTGTTAATATCGTAGATTTTATGTTGCCTTTATATGTTTATAACAATCGAAATATCTTTACAAAAAAAGAAATCACCAGAACAACAAATAACAGAAAATGAATTAACAGAGTTAAATTAAAAGTGACTATAAGGATTGGGATTGAAGGTAGAGAGATGTGGAGACAAAAGACTGATGCTTGTCATTATAACCTGTAAGCTACATGTATTATTGGTTAAAAATGAAAAATTATTTTAAAAAATACCTTCATATAGGCAAATTCTTTCATGGCAGAGAGACGAGATAAATAAAGCCAAGACATGTTATGCCTGTGTTTATGGTAATCACGCTTGTTTTTCAGATTTCGAAAGGAGGTTCTTCCCAGTCTGTGAAGCTTTAATGCAAATTGCTGCCCTTCTCCATTTGCAACAATATAAATATCTAGAGTCAAGATTTTAAAAAGATCATTACTATATTTTTATGCCAATAAGATGAAACAATTCTAACTTTGTCTGACTTTATTTGTATCACATTTTATCTTTCCTAATAATCAGGACTACTTACTATTCAGCAAAATTTTTTAACTACAACCCCAAACAAGATGATGTATTAATATCTACTACAAAAACAAACAAACAAACAAAAAACAGGAATGTAATGTGTCAAAGGTTATTGCTTCCAGAGGTACTCAATGCTTGATTCAATATAGTGGAAAAACATCTAATTATTCCTCAGTGCCCTATATGTATGAGAAGTGATATAATAGTTATCTTCCTTTTCAACAACATGAAGTTCAATTCTTCAATTGCTTTAACAAATAATAATAATTTCAGTTGTTAAAATATAATCCGTTAATCAGAATGGAGCAGATCTTCCCATAAGTATTCCAACTATCAAACAAGCTATTTGTAATACTGACATTTAAAACATATCCTGGTTATTCATAAGAAACTTTATTATATTTCTATCAAGAAACAGCCTCTTTCTTACATTGGTGGGATGATAAATTGGTGCAAACTTTTTGGAAGGAAATTTGGTAATATCAAAATTTTTAGTGAACATAATTTTTTCCCTAATAATTCAATTTTTAAGAATGTATTTACAAATTTGTTTACACGTCTGCAGAGGCACCTGTATTAGAGTGTTCACCACATTACTTACAAAAAAAAAAAAAAGACTGGAAGTAACTTAAATGTAACAACTGGCACTGGTTGTATTCATACAATGTAACACTCAGCAACTGTGAGAAAGACAGTGCTGATATGAAATGATATCAGAGATGTATCAGGTGGGAAAAGATCATGGTGCAGAATAGTAAGTACTGTTGGCTTTCATCTGTGATTAAAATGATATGTGAATGTATACATGTATTCTTAGTACATTATATATTTATATTTACATGGTATACTTCTAGAAGGATATGTAAGACATTGAATAACAGTGATAGCTTTGGGAATTAATAACAAGAAGTAAGAGACCTGGGTTAGGGGTAAGATTTTCTTTCTATTGTACTATTGTACTTTCTATTGTACTTTCTCTTTTGTACTATTTATTGTTTTGTATGTAGTAAAGTTCTTAAAATGAAAAAGAAGCCATTATTTTTTTCATTGCTAAAAACTGGACATAAAATAATTAAGAGGAAGCATATCTCAAAAAGTGTTTCATTATCTCATTTTACACATTTCATATACACTGCTATATTTGGCACTCTTCTATTACTTATTAAATATACACCATAATCTGGATACTGAAACAAAAGACATACAAACCATCTGAAATACACAGCAGCTTCCCTTGGAGCAGGCTTCCTAATAATTCTTTTAATTCCAAATTTAATTTTGCTTCCTCAGTTTAGATAAATAATATAACTATACAGGATAAATTTACAGGATAAAAAGCAGTGTATAAGAGGGCATAGTATAAAGAAAATCATTTTCTGTTCTTCATTTCTGTCTTCCACATGAAAAATAAATACACAGGTATTTGTTTGGTGCTGTTTTAGAATGCTTTTTTCTGTGTTCTATACATTTCTAATTTGGCCTTGTTGATCATAATGCTGTGAAGGAAAAATGTGTTTGTGGATTTTAGATATCCACTTTCTAGCACTTCCTTGTTACACATTTTAACTATTACAAATATGCAATTTATCAGATATAAAATAAGAGCAAATAAAATACTTGCCAAAGATTTTGGTTATTAGAGGAAAATTAATAATTCTTGGTATGTTGAATTTTTAGCAAGAGACTTATAACAAAACAATAATCTACTACACTAAGGGTAATTTCATAATCTGTACTGTTTCTCAACAACTTTTAAATTTATTGTTCCGCTGGAAAAAATAACAAAATAAAAGATGAATGCTTTCTCAAAGGGAATGTAAACTAAAGCAAAGAAAATCCATTTAATAGTACTGTTAGCACTTACCAGATTCTTTGCCAACACCCATCTGATTTCCAACAGACTCGACTACCTGTCTAGAAGAAAGTGTTTTCAAAGCTAGGTAATCATAGCCTGCGTTTGTCAACCGATAGCCCTGGACAGCTAGATGAAAGCAAATGAGAAAGACCATATTTTAATTATATTGTACCACCACATCACATCAGTTTAAGTCATGAGAAGAATTCAGAAATGGGAAATCTTGCCTGAAAGATAAGCTACCCAGTTTTACAAGTTTTGTATTTCTTCCTATAATTTATATTTTTTCTCTAGAGCAGTGTTACTGAAAGTGTGACTCAGACTGATACTAGTCTATAAATGGTTATTACTAGTCTATGACAAGATACAGAAACTTAAATGAAGGGGTTAAGTTCAAAAATCTTTATATCAATTTGACCAAGTTATTTTGTCTTCAACTCTAATAATAAGGAATCTGCCTACATTTTATCAGTTTATTTCCTTTTTCTAGTAATTACTTTATATTTTTGAAATTTTTGAAATCATGGATCCCTGATAGGTTGAAAAAAAGAAACTCATCCCCCACCACAAATGGTTTGAGAAGTACTACTCTAGAGAGTCTTGTGGCAGAATGTATTTTCCAAAGAGAGCCGCATCAATCTCTATTCTGTTTGTGCTTAAGCAACTGGAATTTGCTAATCCCTTATTAGGGATTAGGGATGATTTTTCCACCCTTTTTGACCTGGGTGGGCCCTGTGATTGCTCTGACCAATAGAACATGGCAGAAGTATGCTATGTCAGTTCTAGAGTTAGTGCTTTCTGGGTCAGGCAACTTCCACTTCATGCCTTTTAGAACACTTGCTCTGGGGGAAGTCAGTTACATGAAAAATCACAAATGGTGCCTCAAATACTTACTTTTGGTACGCTCCCAAGCTATGAGTTTATGTTTCACTAATTCTCTTAAAACTTTATTACAGCCACCATGTTTAAGGCTGGCTATAGAAGCAACCAAACTGCAGGGAACTATTTCATGGTTCTTCATGCCCATTTCAACCTGAAATTAAAGGAATCATTATGTAATCATAACCAAAACCTTGCTAAATTCTTCAAACTTCTCTGACCATGCAGTTGCCCAACCAATTCTGAGACATAATTATTACCTTCTTTGGACATATTTTTAATATATAATCATTAATATTCATATTCTATCTTTCTAATAAATTCTATGCACTTCAAGGATAAGAAATGTGAGTGCTTAACATAGTTACTGACATATGGTAAACACTGACATCCAAATACATGTCTTTAAATAAACTACAGATATTCAAGATATTTATTAAGAAAGTATTTAATGAGAAAGTATCATATGCGAAGAATAAAAAAGCATGTAAAAATACTCTCTACCTATGGAGAATTTATTATCTAATTGTGGAAATAAAATATACAGATCTAATTCTATTAGAAGGTAAGAAATAATAAGTGCTAACAAAGAGGTGGCCCAGGGCAGAACAAGAATATTTCTGTCTGAGGGATCAGTTTCAAGGCAGAAGCAGCACTTGAGACTGACTTTTGAGAGATGCAAGTTTATAAAAAAAGCAGACAAAGGAATATCAGGAACAGACAATAAAAAAGATTTGGACACGGCACATATGCAAAAAAGTACAGAGCACGAGAACAGCTAGTATAGTGGTAGCTCAGACAGAATGGCATATAAAGTTCATGGAAAAAAAGGCTGGAAAAACACTTTTGAATAAGATATGGAAAGCTTTAAACGTAAACCAAGGAGTTCTAGATTTTGTATGGAAGAAATCTTTGAAGATGTTTAGGCAAGGGAGATGTATAGAGTTGTTTTAAGGACATTAATCCAGTGGGAATATGCAAACTGGTTTAGAGAAGGCAAAAACTAAAGGTGGTATTTTAGAGAACTAACATGACAGTCCAGGCCAGAGAAAACGGAAGCCGGAACAGGGAAGAGGTAGTGGCAATGGAAGGAAGAAGTTTAAGATCATTAGGAAGTAGTATGGGATTGACATTAGAAGTGGGTGGGTAAAACGAAATGAAGAGTCAAAACTGAAGTGAAGAGGAAGGGCTGGTTTTAAAACAATAATAGTAATGATAATTATTTAATGGAGTTTGGGAAAAGAGGAGGTAGACAAAGTTGATGAATTTGATTTGGGCACACTGAGTTTGAGGTGCTGGAAGGTCCTTCAAATGATGATGTTTAAGGAAAATTGGAAAGGCAGATCTATATTTAGGAATCAAGTCACAGAGAGGAAAAATTGTCAATTATTTGATAGAGGTAAGAGATGAATGAAGTCAAGCTGTGAAGTGGATGTGCTTGTCAAGCAAGAGACAATCGAAGAAAAAGGAGGGTTGAGGGACAGAATTTGGGGGGAAGTTCACAATGAAAAGTAAAGGCAGCCAGTAAGAATGATTATTGATATATGAAGTGGCAGAGAAGTAAATGAAAGAAAGGATGAAGTAAAGGTGGTCACTAATACCAAGGCTGGTGAGACTCAACTGAGACTAACTTTAATTATATTTAATGAGTAGGTTATTCCTTAGTGAGCTTCAAAAAATAAATATCGCAGGGCTAAAGTTTTAGAAGATAAATTTGGCATCCTTTTGATGTCCCAACAAAAACCTCACACTTTAAACTTAACTCATTTTCCATGCTTTGTTCTGTCTCTACCAGCCTCTAACATTTCTTTTTCTTGACTCCCTTATTTCTGTCAGAGGCATTAAAGAATGAGTGAATATGTTGAGGAAGCAGAGAAGGAAGGTACCTTTCAGAAGTGACAGTAGGTATTTAAAGTCCAGCTAAATCGAAGAATCTGTGGAAGGAGAAAGAACAGTGCCTTCCAAATTTCATACTAGATTTGCATTTGATAGTTTAATCCTTATAATCAAAAGAAAATAGCTCCTAAATAAATTCAGTGTTTTATTCTGCAAACGCCCAATCTATATGTTCCTTTTTGTGTTGTAAGACTAAGACCACAAAATCACTTATTGTCACTTCTCTGGTTGAAAAACATTCAGTGGCTCCCCTATCATTACATCATGTTCCAATTTCTTTACTAGGCCTGCAAGGCTCTATAGCACAAGTTCTGGCTCTTGCCTTTTCCAGTTACATCTCCAATCATTCAGCCTCTTGCTCATTATACTCCAGCTATACTGGTCTTTCCAAAAATTATTCCTGCTTCAAATTTTTGGAAAGACCAGCCATACTGGTCTTTCCAAAAATTATTCCTGCTTCAAAGCCTTTGTACTTACTACTGCTTTCTGCTTTGCTTCCCACTCTTTCCAAGGACTTAACTGGGCCAGCTCCTTCTCATTCAGCTATTATGCCCTAACTCTTTCTTTAAAAGGTCTTAAAACTTTGGTTACAAGAGAAAACAGACAAGATTTTTGCACTCAGGCAGTCTTCTGGCTACACAATTTAAAGATAGCACTCATGCCCCCGCCCACTCTGCATACGGTTTCGTTAACCTCCTTAATGTCTTTACTGATGTTACCCTTATTGATTCGTTTACTTGATCTTTTTCTTGTGTCTGTACTCCGCTGAAGTCCCTAAAATTGTTACTAAAAACCCGACAAATATATGTTGATTGAATGAAACTAAAGGAATGCTTTGTGACTAATCGGCGACTGGGGAACGCAATGCTATAATTAATCCTCATGAGCCTTAAACTCTTCTCGGATGGTCGGTAGCTCAGAGTCAGAACAGCTTCCCCGGCCACAGAGATGCGAGTGGCTCTGGAGAAGGGAAGAAAGGAAGGAAATTAGAAGAGGGGACTTTGCTGTATTGAGAGAAAATAAAAGCTTCCGAACAAAGTCTTTTTAAAACTCCGACTCTCTGGTCTTCTTTGCCCCATTCCCAACCTCAGCCGCGTTCCAATGCCCGAAGAGCGTCCAACTTCCAGAAAGAAGACGCGCAGTGGTAAAGAATAGGGGGAAACGGCGAACTACTTACCGCTGTCAGGACCCTGAAGTCATCCCGACTCATGTAACGTAACTTGGCCACATTCACCTTCCCCATGACCGCCCAAGACCGAGCTCAGAAGCCTCTTCCTCCACAGCAACCGAAGTGCACAAGGAATGTCAGTATGCCAGCCTGTCACGTGTCTCACAGTCTTGGGGAGGCTCGCGCGTGCGCTCTACCTTACTTCAGGTCCTTGTTAATCAATGAAAGTACCATTTTCACTGGTACGGAAAAGTAAACATCTTCATATGAAGCACATAGTACAGAAGAGATAAAATATTTAAAATGTTTTTTTTTTTTCACGTAATTGAGCAGACTGTAAGCGTTCGCTATAAGATGCCATTTTATTTTTCGTATCTGTCAGGACCGACTGCCTAAAGAATGCAAACTGCCTCTGAGCAGAGTGGTAATTTTTATCAAGTTTTATTCCTAAACCGTAACTCCTACTTTAGGCAAAGTGAGTTCCAACAGGAGAGGGGCGGGGGAAATGAACCCGAGTGCAACTGATAAAGGCCGTTAAAGATAAAACGAACAGTAATGACATAGGCAGTCCCTCTTCTAACTGCGTCTGCTCACGAGAGAGGAAGGCGTGGTTAGTGAGAACTCTCTTGCGCCTGCTCAGTACTTGGTTCTAAGTTAGTTCTCGAGATTCCGGAGTGCGTCTGCGCCTGGCAGAGGTGGGGTGTAGTGGAACGTGCGGGGCGGGGCTGTTGTCGTGCTTCTCCCGCGCATTTCCAGAATTCTCTACGGCATTTTGATGGTTGTCGGCAGAACTACACGCTGGCTTCCCAGGGGCCACGCGGTTTTAAGGGATTTAGGAGGGCAACCCACGCTAGCCTTGAAACTCCTCTCTACCGCAGCAAAAACGGTCACCGGAGTGGTACTGTAGACATCTTGTACCCCCCCAAAAGGGTGCGTACTCTAATATACCTTTCTACAACAGCAACAAGGGTAACAAACTCATATGATAATGTTTACGTTTAACTTGTTTCATGAACTATATTTTAAACCTTTAAAGGGAAATTATTTTGGTACTCCCCAATGTTAGGTATGGGTGATACACATGTGGTCACGGAGGATCGTGGTCCGCTTCAGTCTTGCTATCACTTTCAGCCAACGGTGTTTAGCCTCTTTCTGGGTTCCAGTCTCAGAACTTCCCCTGTAAACTTTGGAATTCGGTATTTACGGAGTTCCATTCTTCCCCACCTTCCCCCGGGGGTGGTTCCGATGACCCATGTGCTGGTTTTTCTTATCTCCAAGGCCCTTTGAGTATGTTGCTTGATCCAAACACAGGTAGCTCTTTCGTGAAACAAGCATGAGTTAGAAGGCAGGCAGTTGAATCTGCCATTTCTAACCAGATAGTAGCACTCTGAAACCATAGAATATGGAAAGCAGAACAAATCTCTATCCCCTTTACACTACTTTTGGTTTCTTTTTTTACCTGAATGCAGTAAATCTTTGTCCAACTAAATGAAAACCTCCACTAAAATGGAGTTATTTTTTTTCCCCTGTACTTCCCATAAGAAGACATGAAAATGAAAAGTTATTAAAGGAAGCAGACATCTGGTTTCCAATACTTTAGCAGACATTGCTAATCTATTATGGTACAAACTCTACTTCTAATTCTGCTCCAGACAACCTCTATTTATTGATTGGATTTACCTAGAATAGCTGTCCTGGTTCTGGAGTATCCCTTGGGGTTAATCACACTGAACTCAAATCTGTTTTATTTTTAATATTAATTTTTTAATGAAATTATCTTAATCACTGTTCCTGAACTCAAGGGGTTCACTGCTTGTGCTCTGTTTAAGAACAAGACATGGTGGTTGTTATGTAGTTTCATTTACTTGGCAGCAAGTAAAGGAGATGAGAATTCACATATGAAGCTGTCTTCTGAAGGGAGGCTTAGCTACTGCTTATATACACTGGTTAACTATATGTTGATATGTTCTTTATAGTTGGCTGCTTATCTGGTTGGGTTCCTGTAAAGCTCATCCTCTTTACAGTTGTGTCTACAAAATGCTGTGCTACATTTTAACATTTAGCAAGAATAGCATTTAGTAAGAACTGCCCAGACCTTGAGGCCCCTGTGGTATCTAACAAGACCTTTAAAGAGTTAAAAAGGGATTCAAGTACTGTCAGTGTTTTGTTCTACTCTATACCATGGTTAGTAATGAAAAAAACAAAAAAAACCACAATGTTCTTTATTTTCTCATTTACCATTTATCAAACAAATTTATCAGAATTTTTGCTCAGTCTTGAGGAAACTCATTTCCAACCGGTAAACCTTTAGTGGAAGGAGATGAATAATAAGTCAGAGAATAGTATGACAGAATATCACATTATTATTTCATCCCAGACCCACACTGCCATGTCCATATTCCCCCCCCCCATGCTTACTCTTATACACACACAAACACACACACACACACACCCTGTTCTTACAAGCTGCAGAGGATCTTGACTGTCTACAGATTAGTTTAGATTTCTTAAAGTTCAAACTTCTTAGGTTAGCATTTAAGATCTTCAAATAGCATGTACCGCTCCATAATTGAAGCACTTTGTTTTTTACTTGTACAACTTCCTTGATTTCCTCTTTCACTGCCTTTTTCCTTCATCTGTAATGCACACCTCCTCTCTCCCTTTTTCCTTCTTTCCAATCACCATATATGTAAATCCTAGATATTAGTTTTCAAATGCTATGCACCTCATAAAGCTCTATTATCCCTATATTAGTTTCTTAGGGCTGCTGTAAGAAATTAGTACAAACTTGGTGGCTTAAAACAATAGAAATTTAACCTTTTGTAGTTCTGGACCATACTCCCTCTGGAGGTTTTAAGGGAGAATCTGTTTCTTCTTTCAGTTTCTGCTAGAATTCAATGACTGCTGGCATTTCTTGGCTTGCGGTTGCATCACTTTAGTCTCTGCCTCCATAATCACATTGCCTCCTCCATTTCTGTTTGTAATTGCTTTTAGGGCCCATCCAGATTCTTAATCACATCTGCAACCTTTTTTTTTTTTTTCCTTGTTTGCCATAGAGAGTAAATTTCTAGATATTAGGGATTAGAACTCATTGGTATCTTTTGGTGGATTGGGGACATTATTCACTCTCATAATCTCAAAAGGAAGAAAATTCTCCCTCTAATCTTCTGTAGCCATTTGTCTTTAGTGATTCTGGCCACTTTTTAACCTCCCCTACTAGCCTATAAATTAGGTTAATTATGGAAAAATATGAACAAGTAAATTGAATAAAAACATTTGGAGTCAAGGAAAATAAAACCAATATATTTATGTTTAAGATACGCTAGCTGAAACTCAAAAATTGTGATAATCTTTACCGCATATGGACTATAGTGTCATTCATTTGGGTATTAGGCTATCAGTGGTGGGAAAAGGCAGTATACATGGATGTGTGGAATTTATGGCAAGTTCCAATGAGAGAGACAATGCAGACTTCTAGTGTTCTGGAATGTGTCAGAACATGCAGCAGGGTATTACATACCTTTAAAAACAGCTTTTGGCATTCAGCAAAGCCCTGGGAGAGATGGAGTACCTGACATTGAGGTTCCAAGTGACACTGTAGCCATAACTATCCTTCGTGAACTTTCTTCTGTTAGATCAACCATGTTATAAGGTTGGGCAAGCTCAGCAACAGTTTTCATCATAAGGTGAAAGTGGTTCATTCAAGATTGAACACAAGCAGGACCAAAGGGCACAAATAAGCTGTGTGAGCAGATACCCTGGACTACCATGTCATCCACTAACTGTTGTACAAATGCTGTGCCCTCAGCTCCTACCTCCCTGGTTGATCTCTTATGGTCATCTAGTGAAGGGAAAAAAGCCCATCTTTGTTTCATTGGTGACTCATTTTGATATTTTGATTGAACTATTGCCCCACTTGGGTTGAAAGAGAAGTGATCAGAGGATATTATCCCCACAGACAGAGCCTTGGAAAGTATACCTGGTCCTCCACTTTGTGTAGCAAGAGAAATAGCCCAAAGTTAGAATATACATGGATTCATGGGCAGGGATGGATAGGTTTGCTGGTTGGCTAAAGGCATGGAAGGAGAAAATTTGTTGCACTGGGGCAAAGAATTCTGAGATAGGGGCATGAGAATTGATATATGTGAGTGGACAAGAAGTATGAGGACCTTTGGATTACATACTTATCTCTAACATAGAAAAGACACTTAAGCAACCAAGTAGACTAAAACTTCATTTAGTTGCCTACAGCCAGCTTCTGTCATTGCAACCTGCCACCCCAATGAAGGCACAATTGGTACACAAGTGAATTAATTAGAGATGGTAGCAGGGATGGAGGAGGCTGCGCATGGGCCTGACAACATGGAGGCTCTAGATTGCCGAAGCTAAAACAGTTACTGCTGCTCCTGAATGCTCAGTGTGTCCTTAGGAGACACCAGCACTGAGTTCCCACCCCTTGAAGAGACTAGGTAGTCATTTGGTGTTAAATCGACACTTTGGGCCTCTTCTACCATAGGAGGGCCAGAGCCAGAGATTCATATTGACAGTATTAGACATATGTTATAGGCATGGGTTTGCTTTTCCTGTCTGCAGAGCCTCAGCTTGCACAAGTATCAAGAATGTTTGCTTTAACAGTATGGAACTGCATTTTATGTCAAAGGAGATACAGCAGTGTGCATATAGCTATGGGATCCCTACTCATATCACATACAACACCATTCCGAAACTGTTGGTATAATAGAATGATGGGAAAGTCTATTGAAGGAACAGCCTGTTGGAGGCACTGCTGAAGTGTCAGCTCAGAGGTAATACCCTGTGAGTTTGCATTGCCATTCTCTAAGAGATCAATATCCTTCATATGTTCCTCAGTAGGTAGGATATATGGGCCCAGGAATAAGTGGGTGGAAATAGTATTGGCTTTGCCTACTGTCATTCTCAGTAATCCACTTGTGGAATTTTCATCTCAGTAATTGTGGGCTGTAGGGGTTTGGAAGTTTTGGTTTTCAGTGGGAAATATTTTCAGCAAGAGACACAGCCAGAGTTCAATTGAACAATAAGCTGTGGCTGTTATATGCCTTTAGACTACTTGTTCCAAGGAGACATGGCATGAGAGGGCATAGAGACCTTGAGGTGAGGATCTAGATTATATCAGACAAGTTATGGAGATTAGCAGGCATGCCACCTGAGTGTGAGATATCTAGAATTGTAGTAAGTTAAGGTAATGATGAGTATCATTTATAGCCTGACTAGCTGCAGTAATGGGGGCTATATTTGTTCACATATTCCTTCCTCTTATAAATTCCCCCAGCAAGAGAGGCTCACTGGAATCCTGAAGGTGTTGCTTCTGGAACTTAAAGTAGATCTAAGCAGCACAAGGGTTGGGCTGTGATGGATAGAGTGATGTTCCATTCAGCTGTTTCCTTTCAGTAATGAAGGAGTACTGCCAGCAGAAAGTGCTCAGCTGTCAGCCTCTGCTTACATTATATAGGCTGAATGGAACTACCTCAACCAAGGTCACACCTCCTTTCTGGGTTTGCTTGAATCCGGTGACCGTTTGACATGGACAGCTAAATTCTCAACCTCTTTACCCCAGCTCAGCATAACTTAAGCATCATCCTACCTTCAGAACTCCCTATAGAGTCAGCTGAGGCCTCTCTTGGTACTGCATCACAGTACAACCACTTTGCTTAATCCTATTTCTTTCCCTGCTCTCCTGCAGGGGTTTATCAAAAGAGCACTCACTATTAATACTTCTGATACGTACAGAGTCTGCTTCCTGAGGAGCTCAACCTTCACCAGTGTTTATATGGGCCCTCAGCTTCATGTTTCTGGGACCCTCCCATAAAAATGGAATAGACAGGATAAGACCTCCAACTGAGAAGGTGGTCGGTCATTGGCTTAATTTTGCCACTAACTAGTTTTTTGAGCTTAGTTGTCCTCTTAAGTTCTTTTATTAATACAAATTTTTGAATGTTTACTGTACAACACATTTTGGAGACAAAACAGTTCCTTTCTTCAAGGAGCATATAGGTCTAATGGATCTTAGGTTCTTTATGCTATTGAAAGGGTTGGACTTGAATTGTTTCTCAGTCTTTTGGTAATTTAAATCCCCGTCTCAGGCACTGTACCTCCATTCCACTCTGTTTGCGAATCACTTTTTTCTGTATATTTCTAGGCACCAAGAATATTTGTTGAATATTTGTTTTATAAAAATAATATTTTTTATTTTACTTAAAGAAAATTACATACCATGATATTAGATATGCCTTTCAAACTGTACCCCCCAAGCCCTTTGGTGATTTTGACAGAACTGTTCACCATAGGAACAGGTGATTAGTCAGGCTGGGTTCAGTCGGAGCAGAAACCATATTAGTTATTTAAACAATTTAATATTAATTATGAATTTGGTATAAAGCCAACTAGAAAACTGAAAGGGGGAGAAGAGAATACTAAGGTACCACAACCACCACTACTAAGGCTGGAGCAGCAAAAATAAGAGATTGAAATGATTAATACTTGAAACTTAGGACAGAGAACTCACAGGCCTGAGACCTGGACCTGAGAGGAGGAGGCACTGCCTCTGGGGCAGGAGGACGTGATAAGACTATTTTGGTAAGTGTTGGAAAAACTACAAACTAGATTCAGCTTTTGTCATAGAATGACATTACTGCTGCTGGGCTGAAAAAGTATTGGGACAACGCTGACAAATATGACACACTCAGGAAGCCTGGTGGAAGCAAACAAGAAGCAGACAGAAGGGACAGTTTGATAATTTCTTCTAGAATTCATTTTCGGCAGAGTCCACCATGGCAAAGTAGAAATGTGGTTTACAAGTTCCCATTTCTAGCATCAGAAAGTGGAGTGCGGAATTCTGGGTTTGGAGCTAAGAGATAATAGCTGAATAGCTGACACAATCTCTAAGATATTTCTGAGGTTTAAGATTCTATTTGTCTGCTTGTTAGACCTTGGTAGGGAAATAACTAAGAATCTTTATGGTTTGCCTTTTTTTTGAGATGTTTTCTTTAATGTACCTTGATTCAGAGACTAACTTGTTTCAGATTTTTTCTTCTACTTCATCGACTTACTTTAATGAACAATCATGCCTATTAAGTCCTGTGCTAGTTTTTTTTTTTAGAAGACCTCTATCTTTGTAATGTTATTATTTATTTATTTATTAATAAAACTTACTGGGTTGACATTGGTTAATAAAATTATATCAGTTTTCAAGTGTATAATTCAATAATACATCATCTATATATTGCTTTGTGTGTTCACCACCCAAAGTCAAATCTCCCATCACCATATATTTGACCCCCTTTACCCTTATCTACCTCCCTTTCTCCCCCTTTTCACACTGATTACCACTAGACTGTTGTCTGTCTATGAGTTTTTGTCTTGTTCGTCTATTGCTTTCAGTTTTATATCCCACATATGAATGAAATCATAAGTTTGTCAACTTTTTGTCTGACTTATTTTGCTTAGCATAATCATCTCAAGATCTATCCATGTTGTTACAAATGGAGGTTCCTCAAAAAATTAAGTATAGAATTACTGTATGACACAGCAATCCTCTTCTGGGTATCTACCCAAGAAATTTGAAGACACTTATCTGTAAAGATATGTGCACCCTGATATTCATTGCAGCATTGTTCATGGTGGCCAAAATATGGAAACAACTGAAGTATTGGATTGGATAAAGATGACATTTTTGTTGTTGTTACATTTGTTGTTTAAAAGAGTTAAAAATAACCCTATTATTCTGGTAGCGATTTTTATTAAATAAAGGCTTTTGAGTTACTTAAAATAGTATGTGTAATTGTTTTGGTTACAAATTAGAACATTAGACATATTATTCCAACTTACTTCTTTTAAATGCTGGAATTTTAAATATTTCCACACAGCAAATTTTACATAGTTTTATGATTTTTTTCTTTGAATAATGAATCTGGGCCTTAAAATATTCTCCAGACTGTGGGGTATTTAATTGGCCTTCTGTTAGAACTTTTTTTTTAGTCTAAGCTACTGCCTGACTTCCAAACTTGGTTAAACATTCTTATTATTTCCCTTTTAACATGGCAATATACTGCTCTTTACCATGAAAAAATTATTTGCTCACAAGGCGTTCTCATGAAAACAGACTTTACATAAAATATAGTATTAAACTTTTAGTAGGAAATGGTCAAATAGAGAATATTAAAAATGAGGTGTTCAAAAGTGGAGTGGTGGTTTAATTAGCTGAAGAGTACTTTAAAATGTTTATTGACATAAATGAACAAACATGAAAATGTAGTTATTTAGTCACTTGTGTTTCTTAGTTGAAACTTTATTATAAAGAATATGAAAAAAACTTAAAATATATGTGATAGTACAAAAATACATGTTCTCTAAGATCCAATTTGTGAAAATGGGTTTTAGTTAAGCTTAATGAAAGACAGTACTATACCAAACCCCCAAATACAGCAAATTCTTTTCCGTAGGTAAATTTATAAATACCTCAACATGCTTGCTGAAATTCCAACCTGAACAGAGCAGTTCATATACTGGGTTCTTTCATCTTAGTTTTGGGAAACCACTGTTCTTGAGACACATTCAAATGTTTCTAATTTTATTACTGCAGTTGTCCCTTTTCAAACAGGTCTCCCAAGAATAAGATTGTTAGTTCTGTTAGAATTCTCAACTTTTTAAAGCCACCATCTATAGTCAGAGGACATCTGGAAAGTTGGAATTAGCTTTAAAAAGTGCTGAGTTTTACCATAGTCCTTAATACTCTGAAACTTCAAACTCACTTATTAACCTACTAGTAAGTTCTCATCAAGGAAGTCAGAAGTTGGCTTTAATTGATCTGTGGTTGCCTGAATATTAGTTCGTGTTGAACTGATTTGTTTTTCTGACCATATCTAACATGTTAAACCTGTGTGGAGTAAAGCTCACACAGTGTAATTTAGTCAAAAATAACCTGTTAGCTGGTAATTTTTAGAACTTTCACTATTTCTATAAACAGTAGAGGTAGCATCTTTTGTACTTAGTGGCCTATTCGCAGTCACTGGATGACTGATTATGTAGATTGTGAATAAACTGAATTCCTTTCTTGGTTTTCTTTTTTATGGATCCTCTCTAGGCATTTTTCTACCTGTTGAACTCCGGGTAGGTGGATAAAGGAAAGTGAGGTGAAATGAAAACTATGCCATTTTATTTTTTGTACATACAAACTCTCAAACACATTGTGGAAGTATTTAAATGAAGACATCGTCAAACAAAGAATACTTAATATTATGAACTACCTACAGAACATGTAGAAAGATATTTACAATTACAAATCATCTCTCTACCCACTTGCTATAGGGTATTGGATAAAACATCAATTTGGGGAACTTAAGGATAAGACTGGAATTATAATTTTGTAACTTTTAAATTTTGATGTAATCTCAAATTTAAAGTTAACAAAATTAATACAAAGAAATCTTATATGTTCTTTACCTAGTTTTGCTAAATATTTACATTCTGACCTATTCCCTTTTCTCCCCCTGCAATATTTTTCTGAAACATTTGAGAATAAGTTGCAGACTTCTTCTTTTACCCTTTAAACTATACTGTATAAATAATTCAATGATTTTGATACTAAGGATAAAGACTTTTTTTACATTACTGTAGTATAATGAACATAATTAGAAAATTGACATTAGTAATTAACTATTATATAATCCATAGTTTGCATTAAAATTTGATCAATTCTAATAATATCCTCCATTGGAAGATATGTTTATACATATACATGTACATGTACATATACACTTTATTTATTATGGTGACTGATTAACGAAATCCAGTAAGTTTCAAGTATACAATTCAACAATATCATATATATGTATTTATATATATATTGCGTTGTGTGCTCACCACTCATAGTTTTATTTCCCTTTTATCCCATCTACCTCCCCCCTCCACCCCACTCACTGATAACCACTAGTCTACTGTCCATGTCCATAATTCTCTGTTTTTCATGTTTGTTTGCTGCTTTTAGATTTATATCCCACATATAAGTGATATAATGTGATTTTCAACTTTTTCTGTCTGGCTTATTTCACTTAGCATGATTATCTCAAGGTCCATCCATGTTGTCACAAATGGCAGTATTTCATCTCTTCTTATGGCTGAATAATATTCCATTGTATAAATGTACCACAGCTTCTTTATCCAGTCGTGTAGTGTAGGACACTTGGGTTGCTTCTATGTCCTGGCCACAGTAAATAATGCTGCTGTGAACATTGGTGTGCATATATCTTTTTGGATAAATGGAAAACTATGATATTTTAATTATTGTTTTTATTATATCGCCTCTGATAAAATATTTCTTAAGAGTTTGAAGGCATTACATGGAGTGTGCTGGCTCATCTTAGGTTTTTTTGTTTTGTTTTTACTATTTAGGTCCCAATGATCACAATAGTAGTTTCTTAAATGTCAAGATAGATCATAATTCATGCATATTTAAGGTGTTTTAGGAATAAACTTTTAAAGAAAGCCATTTAATTTTTAAAAATATATTCTGAATGCAGCATTTCATGTTTAACTTTTTCAGTAATTTATTTTTCAATATTTTTAATTCTGAACTTACTAATAAGTGGTTGTTAACAGAATCTGCTAGTTGTTCCCAATGTCTACTCTTTCTTGTTTCCTTTTAGCAGTAGAAGCTGCAGATCTTCATCTGGGCACATGGCCCATGAGCTAGAGACTGCATTTCTCAGTCTTGTTAGAACTAGATTGGTTCATATGTCTAAGTTTTTACCTATGGCATTAAAGTAGAAATTGTAATTGCACCTTCTGAGTCTTGCCTTTTAAAAATTTGGGTATGCACATCTCTTTATTTCATTTCATTCTCCTGTATGCTAAACCTTGACCATCATAGTAGTGAGCCACCTTTAACCATGCAGATGAGGGCAGTACTCTGAGGGGATGTCTGAAAAACAAGATGGAAGCACTTTGGGCCCTGGGTGACCTCTTGGAGCAGGCTGCCTTCCTGTTCTGTTTCACTTGCCACCTCTGACTGTTACATGAGAGAGCAATAAACTTCTGTCTATTTGAGCTATTGTACTTTGGGATCTTTTGTTACAAAAGATTAGTTCATATTGTAACTAAGATAGATAGAATTTTAAGTGAAAATATTTTGATGACTTGGAGTTTCAAAGGACACTCTAGAGGCCAAGCTCATAGATACTAAATATCTACATTCTAAACTTAAGCACTACCCATTTGTACAAGGTTGGAAAAGGGAGCTTCCCGAACTCAGTTCTCTCATTAACCTATCTCCTACCTCCCTCTTATGTAAAAGAAGGCCGGGGATTATGGCAGATTGAAAAATGGAAGCCTGTATCGAGTATTTCTTGGGAGAGAGATGTCAGTGTTTTAAGATTTTTTTCTTCCCCTACCTTTCCCACAGAGAGGAGGACAGTGGTGCTGGCCTCTATCTCAGGTCAAGTGATGGGGCCTTGAAGAGATCCTTTAGAGAACTTCACATGTGGCATTGGTGCTTTAGAGGTAACTGTCTCACTCCTTAAGTTAAAAAGGCTGGCTGGATGGGCCTACTGGTAAAAAACAAAAGGAGAGGGTTGTATTGAGGTCATCCTGTGCTTTCCAGTGTTTGGGCAGCCTCCAAAGGATTTGAAGAACTTTGTCTATTTACAGGAAGTGTAAAGCCGGAATATAAAGCCTCAGTGGATACCAGGCTCAGCCTGATGCCATATGGGTTTCTTCGTGGTCACCACCTGGTTGAGCATGAGCTTCAGGATAAATTGTACAATGTCATATTCTTGGGCTATACATTAGATTTTATTGAGGACAGTGAAACTTATAAGGTGAATCAGTCATAATCTAGTCAAGAAACAGGAACCATACCAATTGTTTCAACAGAGAATTTTATATAAAGAATTCTTAACCAGGTTTTAGGGAACAGATGCCCCCTTTAAATTTAGTGTACGAAAGGGAAGGTGTTGGTATTTTTAAATCTTAAGAGGCTTGGAAAAGCCATCATGTTCTGTGACGCAGATCTCTGAGGAAGGGAGTGATTGCTTGATTAAGTGCTGGTACTTCAGGAATATGGATACTGGGCTGAGAATCCTAGGGAGGGGCAACGGCCATCTGGTACAGATATCTCTGAAGAACACAATGAAGGTAGTTTGAGGAGTGAAACTCTAGCCCACTGCTGTGTTAGGATCATCTGTTTCTGCTGGGGGTAAAGTGTCATTGTTGAAAGAAATAGGAAACACAGGAAGCAGCATGTTCTTCTCCCTTCTCCCTTTCTTGTAGTCTCCTTTGAGTGATCCTATTGACAGAACAGAACAGGGAGCCAGGTAGTCTTTTTGCATAGGATCCTGGTTTGAATGATCCAAGACCAACATACCTACTGTGAGTTCCATATTTTTTCTTCAAGATACACACAATTTGATCAGCCATTGAAGGAGAATGTAATTACCTCCCAGATGCAGCCCTGTCCATTCTGCTTTAATTTTCTTAGGAGCAAGTCATCTAATAGATGACTGTGTCCTCCGACTACAGGGAAGCTGTGAAAAGTTTTTCAGAGATGGTTTTTTATTTTTTATTTTTGGAGTCACTTTCTCTAGGTATGGGGTAAAGTGAAGATACCACCCACACTCACTTTGGAGTGAGTCAGAAGTTTAGCTTTCTTCATAGAAATATTCTTTACAAATACTTGCATACTCTCCATCAACAAAATCTATTACAGTCTTAATAAAGGTGAATTGTCTTTCCATTTCTCAGCCACTTGTTTTGGAATTTCCTCATGTGAGTGTGTCTTGTAATGGTGAAGAACCGTATCCAGATGATGAAGATACATGTGAAGAGCTCAAAAAAAATTGTTTCATCAAACTCTAAGTGGAACAAAGCGAAATTTCTAGATTACTATGTATGTGGTTTAAATATAAACTAAATTAGTAATATTAGTAGGCACATGGTGATTCCATTTATGTACATAAAAGTTTACATGTTCATTTTGTGAAAAAACCCTGTAATTGGATTTGCCACTGAGAAAAGAGGAGATCATTTTATATTAAGGGTAGACATATCTAAGCATACATGATGACATATAAGTATGTCTTAAACCACAGCTTAATTAGGAAAAAGCCATAAATCAGTATTTTTCTCTCCTCTTGATATTTAAATCTACCAAATAATACAAAATTGAGGTGTCCCACCATTTTTCATATCTCTGATGAAGAATCTGTATCACATATATAAGGATAACATTTCAACTGTTCTAACCCATTGAATTTAAATTGCTGGGATTTAAAATTTAATTTTGATGAAGTACTTTTTACTTTCGGATATTATATTACTTATACTAGTTAATTAGCCTTTAAAATGTCTTTTGAATAATGATCTTTCTAATTTAACTTGCACTGAGACATTAGCTTACTAATCTGAATCTTCCATCATTTTTGACTCTGACTCACAATCTTTAAGAATTTTACCATTAATAATAATTTAGAAATACATTAAAGTGTTAATTATTATAGTTATCTTACTGGCTTAATTATTATAAATGTGCGTGTCTGTCTGTCTTACTGGTCTGTCTCCCTAACTGTCTTTCTAGAACTTTCGGTTAAATGTTTTTAAAATAGTTTTCATTTCTTTGGAGACCTTTCCCATATGTTTACTCATAATGTCTATTTTTTCTTAAGTATTCAAACATATTTATAACAGCCTACTTAAAGTCTTTACTGCTACTTCCAACATCTGGAACATTTAGGGACCTTTTTCTGTTGAGTCCTTTTTCTCTCGATATGGATTAGGCTTTCTGTCTCTCCTCAAAGGCAGTATTTTTAAATTTTATACTGGACATTGTGACGGTAGGGTATAGGGATTCTGTACTGTGTTTTCTTCCTTTGGGTGTTGAATTTCTTTTCACTAGCAGGCAGTTAAATTACCGTAAGATCCTTTTGATATATGGGTCTATTTCAGATTTGTCCTTAGTCTTAGGGTTTATCTCTTTTAGATTGTGATTCTGTTAATGCATACCCTTTTGAGAGTTGCAGCTGAGTGCCTGAGCAGTTTGGCAAGATCTCTCCATTTCCTTTCACCAGAATACAATATTTCCCAGCTTTATGCAACTTCTCTCTCTCTCTCTCTCTCTCTCTCTCTCTCTCTCTCTCTCTCTCTCTCTCTCTCTCTCTCTCATTCCATTCTTACTAGCTACTGTCTGCTAGGCCTTATGGAGTTTGAAATACATGATTCTGGCCTAGGCCAAAACCCTGAAGGGAATTCCTAGGTATACTTGTATGTCACCTCCTCACCACTACTCCTTCCTCTGTGAATCCTGCACCATAAATTTTAGTTGCCTCAATACCCCAAACTCCAGTCTTTGCCTTGTCAGTTCAATGAGACTGACCCTTTCTATAATAGCACCTCTTCAATGCACCAGGGTACAGAAAGAGCCCCAGGGGCTTACCTGATCTGTTTCCCTTTTCTACTATTGGCTGTCTAATTTATAAGAGCAGTAAGTCATATATTTTGTCCAGTTTTGTAATTGTTGATAGCAGAAGGTGAGTCCAATACTAGTTATTGCACCACGGCCATGAGGAGAAAAACTTTTCCCTTCTTCCCTTCTAGGTTCTTCGGCTGACCTAATAATAATTAAATTGACATAAGACAGATTAATAGGAGAAAAATATATTTTAATTTCATACATACAGGAACCCCAAAAGTATGTAGATCTCAGTCAGTAAGGTAATTGAGGCTTATATGCCTTCTCGAGCTAAGGAAAAGGGAGCAGGGTTGTGAGACTTCATAGAGGAAAAGACAATTCATAGGGATAGGGAAAAGCAACTGTTTGGTAAACATGTTTGCCATTCCAGGCAGAGAAGTCTTTCTGATGTAAAAGAAGTTATCTTTGGTAATAGCTTTCTTCCTGGCACAGGCTCCCTATCTAAATTCTTTTAGGCAGTTAAAGGGGATGTAAAAAGCTCTTTCTGAGTCTTTTGGTTTTTAATTTTCTTTAGCTCAAAATAATGGGATGCCAAAGTGGCACATTATGGAGAGACTTGTGAACCCCATCAGTTAAAAGCAGAAGTCTGTGCTCTTGCAAATCTGTAATTGTTTCTTTTTTTTTCCATTCAAAATCTGAAGACTAAATGACTACATATAATCTTATATTGCTTTTAAAGAAATTACTCAGCTTCTGCAGAAACTAGAGGAAGAGGGAAAACTTCCCAAATCATTCCATGAAGCCGGTATTGGATACCAAAACCAGATAAAGACATTACAAGAAAAGAAAGCTATAGACCAATATCTCTGTGAATGTAGAGTTAAAAATTCCTCAACAAAATATTAGCAAAATTAATCCAGCAAACATAAAAAGGATTATACACTCTGATTAAGTGGGGTTTATCCTAGGTCGATTCAGTATACAAAAATGAATCAATGTAATAGACCATATGCATAGACCCCACGATCATCTCAAAATATACAGAAAAAACATTTGAAAACAATCCAACACCTTTTCATGATAACAACATTCAACATACTAGAAATACAGGGAACTTCCTCAACCTTAAAAAAGGAAATCTATGAAAAATCCAAGGCTAACATCTCACTAAATTGTGAAAGACTGATAGTTTTACTCCTAAGATTTGAAACAAGACATAGATGTCCACTCTAATTACTTATATTCAACATTGTACTGAAAAAAACAAATTAGGAAAATTAGACAAGATAAATATAAAGCATCCAGATTGGAAAGGAAGAAGTAAAAATACCTGTATTCACTGATGACACGATCTTGCATACAGAAAATCCTAAGGAACACATACGCACAAATTATCAGAACTAGTAAACAAGTTTAGCAAGGTTATAGTATACAGGATCAATATGCAAAATTATTCTATATTCATGATAATCTAAAAATGATATTAAGAATTTTTTATAGTAACATTAAAAGGGATAAAATACTTAGGAATATAGTTAAAAAAATTTGACACTTGTACGTTGAAAACTACAAAACATTATTGAAAAATAAAAAAGACCTAAATAAATGGAAATATATGGATTGGAAGACTTACTATTGTTATGAAAATCCTCTACAGATTCAATACAATCCCTTTCAAAATCCCTGATGCCTTTTTTTCTGGAATTGATAAGCTGATCTTAAACTTCATATGAAAAGGCAAGGGATCCAGAATAGCCAAACAATCTTGAAACAAGAACAGAAACTTCTTAATTCCAAAACTTACCTTAAAGCAACAGTAATCAAAACTGTGGGACTGGCATAAAGATAGACATATAGATCAATGGAGTAGAATTAAGAATTCAGAAATGTGCTGGGACAACTGGATACCTATATGCAAAAAAGTGGAGTTAGATCCCTACCTCACATCATACACAAAAATTAACTCAGAACAGATCAAAGAGCTAGATGTAAGATCTCAAAACTATACAGTTCTTAAAACATAGGCATAAGTTTTTGAGAACTTGCAATAGGTAATTGTTTCTCAAAAGTGTGAAAGGAAAAAATACATAAATTGGATTTTACCAAAACTTTTACCCTAACACTTATAGTAGCATTTGTCATAATAACCAAAAGGTAGAAAGAATCCAAGTGATCATCAACTGATGATTAGATAAACAAAATGTAGTATATCTATATTATGAAATAATATTTTACCAAACATGAAAGTAGTATTGATAACATGCAACAATATAGATGAACCTTGACATCATTACCTTAAATGAAAGGCAGACATAAAATGCCACGTATTATATGATTCCATTTGTGAGAAATGTCCAAAACATGTAAATCCATGGAAGCAAAATGTAGATTGCCAAAGGATGAGGAGAGGGAATATAGAATTACTTCTAATTGGTATAGCATTTTGTGATATAATAAAAAATAACTATTTGGTGTTTGTCCCTGGTTCCTGACACAGAGTTCCTGAAAGTCTTAGAAATTACCATTGTCAAAAGAAAATTCAGAAAGCTTTACTTGATGATTGTTAAATTGAATGAGAAACAAACTGTTTGCAGACTTCAACACTGAAAGTGATGTGAAGCTCAGAGGTATGATGTTCCAGTAAAGCTTATAAATTGAAAATGAGGAAGCTGTTTAACCTTTATTGGTTATTACAATAGAAATTTCCAGTTGGCAGGGGATTGGTTAAAAGTGATTATGTAATACTGTTTTAAGAGATGACTTAAGTTTCGTTTATGATTATCAGAGACATTTTTTTCCAGAAATATCCTAAATTAACTTTTGAATACATTCATAAAATAAGCTAGATTTAGTTTTGCTTACCCGACTTAACTAGTTTTGTCTGCTTGGGGGAATCTTTAGGTCTGATCTCCATTTCATTTGTCTTTTTATGGTAATTAAATGACTCATTTTATCTTAGGGGAACCCTATATGGAGTCAAGATAGGTGCTGGTTGGTTAGAGGTTTCAGCATCCCCCCAACCTCCAAGCAGGGTAGAGGGGCTGGAGATTGAAATTTGTCAAAACTGATTAGTAATTTAATTTTAATCATATCTACAATATGAAATCTCCATAAACCCCTGAATGAATTAGGTTTGGAGAGCTTCTGGGTGGGTAAATACATTGTCATGCTGGGAGGATGGCACTCCTGGAGAGGGCACAGAAACTGTGCCAGCCCTCCTCCTTCATACCTTATCTGATGTGTCTCTTCCATTTGGCTGTTTCTGAGTTGTATCCTTATTAAAACTGGAAAAGCAAAGTGGTTTCCTGAGTTCTGTGGGCCATTTTAGTGAATTATTGAACATGATAGGGGTTGTGGGAACCTCTGAATTTATAGTCGACTGGACAGATGTGTAAGTAGACTGGGCACTCCATTTGCAGCTAGTATCCGAAGTAGAGGCAGTCTTGTGGGACTAAGCCTATAACTTCTGGGGTCTGCACTAATGTAGTGTCAGAACTCAATTGTTCAATTCTCAATGGTGTTCGAGAATTGGTTATTGGTGTAGGAAAAAAACTCCACATAGTTGGTGTCAGAAGTATCTGAAGAAAAAAAAAACCACAAGTTTCTTTTTGGGATGATGACTATATTCTGTAATTAGATAGTGATGATGGTTACACAACTTTGCAAATGTGCATACTAAAAGATACTGAAATTTGTACTTTAAAATAATTACTCTGCTTTAAGGATGTAAGAGCCAACTCGAAGGAATCAATAGCCAAAGCTGGAATAATCTGAGCAACAAAATAAATAGCAATAGTATTGGATTGTAACCCAAAGAATAAAATAAGTATCTGTGAATCCATACTCACATAAATAAGTCAATGAGTAAATAACTGAGAAGGGACAAATTGTCCTTACAAAAGAATTCCAAATAAGGGATAAAAGAAATAAAAAAAATCACAATTAGTATACCATAGTGATAATTGCTACAGGCAAATCTACTGAAGAATGCTACAGTAGTGGCCAATGCTTTAAGGAGAAGAAACAAGATATTTGCATAGCCTGAAAGCATCTCTTCCCAATTACTTATTTATTACTGTGATGATTTAACATGTGTTCACCAATACTTTTGACATTCTTCCCTCCAGGAGGTAGAGTTCTACCCCCTTAGGATGGTCTGGATTTTAGTGACTCACTTCTAATGAATAAAGTATAAAAAGGGGAAATAGTAATTTTATAGTAAGAAACTTGTCTGGTACTACTTTAATCAAGTGATAAAGGTTGTCAACACTAGATAAGTAATATTGATATCATATACCTCGTGATATGATGCAATAATAAGAGTACTTCACCTCTATAATATTCTCAAAAATTTGTGACCCTAGTGTAATCATGAGAAAGCACCAAACAAGCCCAAATTGAGGAACATTCTACAAAATACCACACCAATATTCTTCAAAAGTGTCAAAGTCATGAAAAACAAGGAAAGACTGAAGAACTGAAAAATAATAGAGGAGACTAGACATCAAGACTAAATGTAATGTGGTTTGGATTCTGGAACAGAAAAAGGGTATTATTGGAAAAACTGGTGAAGCATGAATTTTAATTTACAGTGTTGCACCAATTTTAATTTCTTTTAAAAATTATTTAATAATTGAAAATTTTAATTATAGTTGTCATACAATATTAGTTTCAGGTGTACAACATGGAGTTTAGACATTTATATAGATTATGAAGTGATCACCCTGGTAAATCTAGAACCCATCTGAGAACACCATGCGTAGTTATTCCAATATTATTGACTATATTTCTTATGCTGTATATTTCCATGACTGTTTTGTAACTACCAATTTGTACTTCTTAAACCCTTCCCCTTTTTCACCAACCTCCTGATCTCCCTTCCCATCTGGGAACCATTGAAATGTTCTCTGTATCTATGAGTTTGTTTTTGTTTCATTTGTTTATTTTGTTCTTTAGTTTCCACATATAAGTGAAACCACATGGCATTTGTCTTCCTCTGTTTGATTTATTCCACTCAGCACAATATCCTCTAGGTCCATCCACGTTGTTGCAGATGGCAAGATTTCATTATTTTTTAATGGCTGAGTAATATTCCATTGTATACATGCACCACCTCTTCTTTTTCCATTCATCCATTGATGGACACCCAGGTTGCTTCCATATCTTGGCTATTGTAAATGCTGCCTGAACATAAGGGTACACATTCCCTTTCAAAGTAGTATTTTGGGTTTCTTCAGATAAATACCCTGTCATCTTTTGTCTCTTGTTACAGACTTGGTTTTAAAGTCTGTTTCTGTGTGGTATAGGTATAGCTGTCCCAGCTTTTTTTTTCTGTTTTGTTTTTCACGAAAAAAATCTTTTCATTCTTTTACTTTTAGTCTGTTTGTGTCTTTCAATTTGAAGTGAGTCTTTTAGACAGCATACGTAAGGGTCTTGATTTCCTATCAGTTCAGCACCCTGTGTGTTTTGATTGAAGCATTTAATTTGCTTATATTTAAAGTAATTATTGATAGATATGTAGTTATTGCCATTTTATTCATATTAAATTTTTTTTAAAGAAATCCCTTTAACATTTCTTGTAACACTAGTTGGGTGGTGATGAGCTACTTTAGCTTTTTCTTATTTGTCCTTTGATTGTAAAGATAGCTTTGCTGGGTAGAGTAATCTTGGTTGTAGGTTCTTGCTTTTCATCACTTTGAATATTTCATGCCAATCTCTTCTGGCCTGCAAAGTTTCTATTGAGAGCTCCCTTGTAGGTAACTGCTTTTCTCTTGCTGCTTTTAAGATTCTTTGTCTTTAACCTTTGGCATTTTAATTATGATGTGTCTTGGTGTGCGCCTCTGAGTTAATCTTGTTTGGAATTTTCTGTCATTTTTAGACTTGTATGTCTGTTTCCTTCAACAGGTTAAGGAAGTTGTCTCATTATTTCTTCAAATAGGTTTTCAAAAAATTTACAAAAAATAGGTTTCAATTCCTTGCTTGTTTTCTTCTCCCGCTGGTACCCCTTTGAATGCGAAAGTTGGTATACTTGATGTTGTCTTAGAGGCTCCTTAAACCATCCTCATTTTTTTGGATTCTTTTTTCTTGTTGCTATTCTGATTGGGTGTTTTCTGCTACCTTCTAAGTCACTGATTCACTCCTCTGCTTCATCTATTATTGATTCCTTCATTTCGGTTACTGTATTCTTCTTTTCTGACTGGTTATTTTCTCTGTTTTCTATCTCCATTTGTATGTTTTCTATTTCTTTATTAAACTTCTCACTGAGTTAATCTGCTCTTCCCTTAAGTTCATTGAGCATCCTTATAACCAGTGCTTTGAATTCTGAATCTGGTAGATTGCTTGTCTCCATTTTGTTTAGTTCTTTTTCTGTAGCTTTGTTCTGTTCTTTCATTTGGGACATGTTATTATGTTTCCCCATTTTGGCTGCCTCCCTGTGTTTCTATGTGTTAGGTAGGGTTCCTATGTTTCCTGGTCTTAGTAGAGTGGCCTTATGTAGTAGGTGTCCTGTGGGGCGCAGTGGCTCAGTCTTCCCTGAGCTGGGTGCTCCAGGTATGTCCCTTGTATGGATTATGTGTGCCCTCATGTTGTCGTTGACCCTTGGTAGCTATTTGCGTGTCACTGGGAGGGATTAATCCTTGGGCTGATTGGTTGTGAGGACTGGCTAGTAAGGGGCCAACCCTACAGAGCCAGATTTGCTTTAGCAGGGCTCTGGTGTTTTCCAGGAACTTCATCCTCAAATGCAGCCCCAAGGTGGTGCTCCCGCTCTATCAGAAGCTAATCATGTCAGCCCCAGGGCCTCCTGGGAGGGGCCCTGCTGCAGGCCAAGTTTAGCCATAGTCTGTGCTCTACCTGGGGCCACCTGGCAAGAGTCACCAAGCAATCCACAGATAGCTGTCACCCGCACTGGACTTAGAGGTGCTTTGAGAGGCCAAGCCTTGAACTGAGGCTGGCTGCCACTAGTGTTGGACTTGGGATTGCTCAGCAAGAAGTATGGGGCACACTGAGGCCAGATGCTGCTTGTTTGGATTTTGTGAACCTTTGAGAAATTTTAGGAAAGTCTGTAGCATGAGCCAAGACAGGCCTTTTGTATAGAAAAGCCACTGGAAAAGGCTTGGATGTGTCCACAAGTTCAGTGGGGCGGGTTTCAGGCAATCACCAGGGCAAGGCGACCAGTGTTAGCCAGGTTGATGGAGATTAAGATGTGGCAGCCACCTAAGTCTGCACACTGGGGAGGGGGGAGCTCAACAAAGGAACAATGTCTTTTTCAGCACTTCTCTCTGGGAGAAAACTGTTCCTCCAGCCCTTGCCCAGTTCTTTCCTGAATGTCCTTATTGTCCCCTAAGCTGCTGCCCCAGTGCTGGAGCTCAGAGCGAGTGAGTTCATCAGCAACTAAGTCCACATGCAGGCCCCTCAAGAGGAACTTCTGTAACTTCAGCCACTCTCTGTCTCACTCAGCCACAATCTCTCTAGTTTAACACAGCCAGAAGTTGTGGGACTTCTCTTCTTGGCACTGGAACTCTGGGCTGGGGAGACTGGTATGGGGCTGGAACCCCTTACTCCTCAGGGGGGACTTCCATAGTCAAGATATCCCTCTTGATTCTCAACTATCACATGCAGGTGTGGAACCAGCCGCTCTGCATCTCTGCCCCTCCTACCAGTATCCAGGTTGCCTCTTCTCTATGTCCCAGTTGTAGGATTTCTATTTAGCTAGACTTCAGGTGACTCACAATGATGGTTTTTCTGTAGTTTAGTTGTCATTTTGATGTGGTCATGAGAGGAGGTAAGCACATCGTTCACCTACTCGGCCATCTTCAGGTGACTGTTATTTCCTCTTTTGAGTAAATTGTGATCTTCCTCATAAATAATTAACTTAAATATAATATGTGATTAGCCCTTATTTCTTTAGGCTATTTATTATTATTGTTTTAAAAAAACAGCCTTTATAGTCCTTATCAATTTTATTATATTTTAAAACCTGTAACTCTATACTTTGGTTTCCATGATTTCAGAATATTATACTGTTTGGATGAAAATCTGAATATTATAGAGTTCTTGATTCATTTGGTAACTTGAATATATATTCATGTATTTCAATTTATTTTAATTTACAATGTAATACAGATTATTTTACCTTTCAATAATGATAAAAATCATAAACCACATTAAACTGATACTATGCTGTGGTTAATAGTTATTTATATTTTACATTCTACTAATTTCCAAAAAGTTCTTGAGTTAGGTTACAGTAAAAGCACACATATAGTTATTTCAAAACTATTTTGTAGGAGGTGGCTCCATAGTGTAGTAATTAGCACGTCTGCTTTACATGCAGAAAGTCCTGAGTTCACACCCCAGGTGGAGCCATCGACCATATCCTGGGTGCTTGAGGGGAAAACAGCAACATCCATAGGTGTGGGGGGAAATTAAAGAGGGGAAAAAAAACTTGTATAAAAATGTTTAAGGATATGCAAAGGTAATTGTTATATTAAAAAAAAGTTACGCCGAGTTTCTACAATATTTTTATAGTTTTGTAAAACAGAATAAGTAGCTGGGAAGAACATGTACCAAAATTTTATGTATTTATTTAAATTAAAATTATTGAGGTGATATTGGTTAATAAAATCAAATAGGTTTCATGTGTACAAAGCAACAATACATCATCTGTATATTGCATTGTATGTTCATTACCCAAATTAAATTTCCTTCTGTCACCAAATATTTGACCCCCTTTACCCTTATCTACCTCCCTTCCATGTACCAGAATTTTAGCAGGAGTAATCATCTTTAAGTTGTCGTATATAAAAATTTTCTTTTCCTTTTTCTACATTTTCAAAAGTATGCACAAAAAATGTATGTTATTACTCTCATAATCAGAAAAACATCATAAATGTTAAAAATATACACAAGTATATGTAATAAGATAAAAAGAGATTGAAAATGGCACAGAGAAAAGAAAGTCAATATATTTTGTTCTCCTGAATAAATGAATTTAAAATTTGTCCTGAGGCTTATAAAACAGCTATAAATTGTTCATGCTGCTGTTTTATACATACACATTCAAACAAATACAAACTTCATATGTATCTCCATTACTACAGTAAATTCATATTTAGGGCAGTGATTCTCAGTTCTCAAAGAAATTATGCTTTGAATATTTTAATGGCTGGCTATTATACAATAACACCTCATTTAGCCATCATTATTAGAATAATATAGAATGTTTTAAGTAACTGAAGCTTAGCTCTGTATCGAAGCTTTTGTTTTTGTTATTTGGAATGAAAATATTTGTTCAATGCTTGACTTCACTGACTTAAACAAATCCGATTTGAATGTCAAATGTTGAATTTAACTATAGTGCACTGACACATAGTTGAGTATTTTATACGATCATTCATTAAGATTGAATGCCTTCAGATTGTATAGACGAACCAAAAACAGAGATCTAATGTATTCTTTCTAAACTGTGTACTGGCTCTTCTCATTATTGTATCCATTTATAATTTACCATGATATGGTTTGCTTAGTTGTTGGCATATACAGGTAACTGCTTATCCTGTCATATAAAGTTCATGGATTTCATGATAGACCTTTCAGCCTCTTTTTATTTTTTAAGCCAACTTCTAGTTCTAGATAGAGATGGTCAGAGGTGTGAACTGAGTTAAGTGGGGACATTCTTGTATTTTTATAGCTAGCTTAATTTTTTTAAATATGCCAAATAACTTGAGATTAGTGCTTGCTTGTTATCTAAAAACAAATTTACATTTTCAGCAAGACTTTACTGCAGAAGGCTTTAGTTGAAGTACATGTAGAGAAGCCTTTTATTAGTCATTGAGCTTGACTCTTGCATGACAAGGCACTTGCTTTTCTTGTGGAAATGTATCGTCTATCCTATCCCATAAAATTTTGGGAAGATTTAATAAAATGTATATATAAAGTACTTATCCTCATGCCTGGGGCACAAGTGCACAATGATTTTTATCTGAGAAAGGAAGAGAAATGGAAAGAAGACCAGTGTGGAGGGAGAGTGAGGCAGAATGCCGTGTCATTGGAGGAGGAAAAGTCAAAGACCAGGTTAAGTTGTGTGAAGATTTTGGACTTTATTCTGGAGTAAGGTGGGAATCACTGAAAGATTTTAAGCAGGGTGTAACATGTTCAGGTTTGCATTCTCAAGAACATACAGGCTGCTGTTTGGATACTAGACACTGGAGAAGCCAGCATACATATTGTTTCCTTTGGGCTGTATGTTTATGAGTTGAGCATCTTTGATTTAAACCATGAGTACAGAGCTGGAATCTTAGATTTTATTTTGACATTCATAGCACAGTCATGTAGTTCCTATGTTGTTGGTATTTTTTGAACCAGCTTGTCTGCAGGGCTACCCATGTTTGGTTCAGAATAGATATGATGCAGAGGAGTAAGATCCGCCTTTCATGTGGCTCTGCAGTGTGATGCATGGTGCTTTTGACTTCTTTCTGGTCTTCTAGAGTCTCAGGTAATGCCTGCCTTTTCAGTGGAAGCATTGTTTTCACTTTGGGTTTTATTACTTTAGCTCCAGAAAAGACACAACTTTTTTTGTGGCATATGTGCCACCATTTCTCCATTCTTTACCTATCTTGGATTTTTTCCCCCTCCTTGGAGTACTAGAATCCTTATAAGAGCACTCCAGGTAGCTATCAAATTGTTAGAATTGGCAAGAGCATTGGCCTTATTAACATTCCTAATACAGACACTTGGTTTATCACTGGCATCTATGTGATATCTCACTGGTGACTTCTTCTACCTACAGGTCCTAAATTTTAGATCTGTGTCTGACTTCAGCTACCATAAACATCTTTGCTTTTATCATCTTTTAATGTATAGCCCTTGGCTCACTTCGTATAGTCATGGAGGGCTTGCCCTACTTACTCCAGGTCTAAATCTGGGATGTCCGCTCTGGTCCCTCCCATTCTCTCCTCACTTTGTCTAATTAATCTCATTCTATTGTTACGCACTTCCCAGGTCGATTATATCCAGTTCATCCTGAATATCTCAAGGGTAGATATGTAAGGAGAAACCAAAATATTAATTAGTGAAATAATGTTATCTGAGATTTACTTTTAAATACCCTAGCAAAACCATTAAACAGAAGAGAGGTAGAACCAAAGATGAAAATGACAAGATCGAAAACAAAAATTTTTTCTCTACATGTTCTTCAGTTTAACAATGTTAATACTTGTTAAAGCTGGGTAATGACTACATTATGCTATTCTGTTTTGTGTATGCATAAATTTTCCATAATAAAAAGTGAAAAAGGAAGACACATGAAGAATTTGAACATATGAACTTTGAGCTAAGTAGAGATGGGACAGAGGTGTGAAAGCAATTGGGTGATATACAAAAAAAAACGTGCTCTGTGTTTTCTCGACATATTAGGTCAATTATGTTGTCTTCTACTACAACATCCTTTTCTGAAGGATTCTTCATGGAGATCACTATCCTTTTCACTTGACCCACTATTCTGGTCTTAACTGATTGACCCAGGGAGAAGATCTTTAACAAACATATCCATCTGTATAGCAGAGTGTCTCAACCTGGGCACTATTGACATTTTGGACTGTATAAGTTTTTTATGTGGGGTTGCTGTCCTGTACATTGAGAATGTTTAGCAGCATTCCTGACCTCTACCCGCTAGATGCCAGTAGTACTGCCTCCCTTTCTCCTCAGTTGTGATAACCAAAAATGTGTCCAGAGATTGCCAAATGTTCCTGGGAGAGGAGGGGCAAAATCTTCCCTAATTGTGGTCTATTGAAATACAGGGTGTGAATTTTTAGCTAGGCTCCATTCTTGTCAGTGCTGGCTGACTTGATTTGAATGTTTAGATACCATATTTTTTTTCATGGTAAGTTGAAAGACTGATTATAACATTGTAAATAAATAATAATTTAAAAGTAGAAAATTTCAGGTCTTCCGTATGTTTGTTATAATAATATAACTTGTTTTAAGCCCAGGCCCCTGGTTTTTTATCTTTATCACATGCAATCTTGATTTTTTTTTTTTTTTTTGCATAAAATGTTCTTGGGATTATTATTTTCCCAATTTCTGCATAAGATACTTTATTTTAAAAAATATACATTATTTTTTCATCATTTACAGAATGCTATTTTTCCTTTTTTTGTTGTTTTTAGATACAACTATGTAGTGCTAATTTTTATTTTTTTAATTAATCAGAATTTTATAGTGTCTTTGGAAATGTAGCCTTTACTCGGATGAGAGAGTCTACAAATTTATTTGATAAATTTTGTGGTTCTGGGCACAGTGTAAATGAAACATTTTTCAGGTGCTACAGTATATAAATAAGTGAATGTTTTTCCTGGCCCAGTTTTGTACCGTAACTAACCAACTACTCTTGTATTAACTTCTTCACCTGAATGGAAGCACACTAGTACATACTTCTGATTTAATAAAATCCTCAAAATAGGTTTTTGTGCTAATGTATTTATAACATGCAGGTGTTTGACACAAAAACATAAATTACATGTACATAAAATTGGTTCGGGGAAATACTGAAATGTGCTGGAGAGGATATTAAAATATATATTCGAACGTTTATAATTCAGCTTGAACATTTTCAGAACTGTGAGAGAATCTATTATATGATTCTTTTCTCTTAAACATTTCTAATCTTATATGGTTTTTATCATTTCTCTATTTTTCTTGAAATGATTTTATTTAGTTAGTTTGGTTATGTAATTTCTCCTGAACACACACATAGAGTACTGAAAAATCTGTGTAATTATTCCCAAGAATCTCATTTACCAGCTCTTTTATTACGCTTCCCTATAGAAACTTGTATAGTGTATGGTTATCTTGATCCACAAGAACTACAAATCTGCAGGTCTACTTAGTTGACAGTCGTATTTATATGTTATGCTAAAAATTACTAGTTGCATTTTTAAGTGATTTTAGAGAAAAAACTATTAAATGCATTATTATGAAAAGGATTTTTAAATTAGGTGAAGGGTCATCTCTGAAATCAAAACAAGCTAATTTAATTTGCTTCTTAAAAGATATTTATTCAAAATGTTTATTGAGTGCTCACTAAACGATGATATTCTTTTTGATCTTTTGTTTTTGATCATTGTTTCTTACCTGAAAGGGATTTTCCAATTAAAGAGTAAGAAAAAATTGATGTGATTAAAAGAGGATTAATAAATGGAGAATTAATTAGAATAGAGAATTAATAATTCACAAATTAAGAAAATTATTGATTATGTATGTTTTTAGAATAATATCCACATAATCAACTTCCTTGCCTCCTTCAAGTCTTCCTTTATCCTATTCCCAATGAGATTCACTCTGACCATCTAATTTGAAGTTATAATCTCATTTCCACCTATCCAGTACTCCTAATCATCCATAGTCTCCTCTCTGTCTTTTAAAAGCACTTATCACTTGCTGGCATATCATAAAATACATATTTATAATATTTATTATTACTTGTCTCTCCCTTGCTCCCTCCCCTCAACCCTCAACCAATATAAAATCTTTAAGGTGTTTTCATTCATTTCATATACTTGCCATGTAGATGCCTGGTACATTGTAGTTCAGTGCATTAGAAGGATCTTTACCTGGCATTCTAGCAGTTAGATTTCTGCTACTATTGTTGTTACTGTTATTATCAGTTCAGACTAAGAACTATGAAAGATCTCAAAGTTATGATCCAAATGAACAGAAGAACACCAAAACTCTGTTTGGTATGGTTTTTATGGTTTAGTTTTCTAAAAAAGTTTGGAAAACTTTGTTATTGTTTCTTTAAGATGAAAATAACTACCACTTTTAACCAGACACTATACCATACACTTCACATGTTCTTTCTGTTAGTCCTTTTGCCATCTTTAATGAGGTAGACAGTGTTACTCCCATTTTATAGATGAGGAAATGAAAATTCAGGTTAAGTAATTCTAAATGGCAGATCTAGAAATTAAACTCAAGTCAACTTGAAATCAGAGTCCATGGTTTTTTGTTTTTTTTTTTAAAGCTGTCGGTAATTGAAAGGGAAGTTCTTTATTAACAGTATTTTTTAATTAATCAGAAATCCCATTTCATGACCATATTGAATAAAATATTTAGCAAAGTTTACAGTGTAATAATTAGACAACACACTTACAATATACTTACTTATTTCACTCATTAATTCAAATACTTTTTGTGTACTACCATGTGCTGAGTGCTTGATATTCCACAATGAATAAAACAGAAATGGCTCCCGCCCTTAGGGTACTTGTAGTCCCCTGGGAAAGAGAGGTATATCATCAAAGATTCAAAACTCCTTATCCACTACATAAACTGACAGTAGAAATATTCTGATAACATTAGATTTCATTCTGTTTTCCAGAACACATGCTTAAATTTTCGTTTTATCATCAAGAGATATCATCAAGATTATGTGGTCTGATGACCTAGAAAATTCTTCATACTTTCTTGAGTCTTCATCCACTCTATAAAGAAAAGTAGTTTGTTTTTATGCTTTCTTTTATTCTAGTCTGATGAGAATGAAGTTGGTTATATTACACCTGTTTCTAAAAATATCTGGAAATCTGAAACAAGATTGAACAAAGAATGGGCATGCCTATCATTTTTAGATTATTCGCAAATAGTTCAAGCTATTTGTGATAACTTGTTAATTCAATTTTGAATACGTTTAGTTTTTATCTATTATTTAATTTATCTTCATCGAACCTTTTCAAGGTCAATATTTTCATTCTTACTGTATTGTGAGCAAGTACTAGATATAGATGGATTCTGCGTTATAAGGAAAGATATTCATAAAAATGCAGGATTCAGTAAATAATTTTTGAGTTTGCATTCCAATGTAGTATACCAGGTTTCAATGTACTAAATGATATCCTTAGTTTTAGGATATTGATATTTCTTTCTTTAATAAATCTCCCATTTGTTTATTTTTCTTGTGAATGAGAGATAAATAGTAGAAAGAAATTAGTATGGTATTTATTATCATTTCTTGAATAACGGATCGTTAGCCACTTTTCATTTTCTTCTTGTGTTTGTATAATCATAATCCTTCCAAAATTTTATTTGATTTAGAGAGTATTGTTTGAAAAGGAATTTTAAATATCTTATTAATAGAATATAGATCTTAAAACTAGACTGTTTCAAGCATTTTGACTTTGATATCATCCAAGTACAAAATTATAATTGGAGGTCCTAATAGAGTTTATATCTTTGCTCTTTTAGTATAGTTTAAGATTGGAGGTACTTCCAGTTTAATGCTTCTTGAGCAACATGGAATAATAAGGGAAACATATAAAGGACCATAAAGGGTTTCTTTGATGTGCATCAAGATTCTCCAACCTGGGAAGGTCAAGTGTTAAGAAGGAATATAATTGAACATTCAATCGTTTTGAGAAGGCGTAGTAGTTTAAATTCTTGGATTGTGAATTCCTAAATTTCTGGTTCAGGGGTTAGAGAAAACTATGTGGGTAGAGATTTTAAATAGCCAGTTGATGTGCTAAATCTGGCCTACAGACATATTTTGTTTGGCCTACATGCTGTTAAAAGTGTCAATTGTAAGTATTAACAGTTGTGAATATTTACACAAATTCAGATTTCTAAATTCTGGCAAATTGGAATATCTGACTATAGTGGACCTGCTTCCCACATAGAAACAGTTAGCTGAGCTGAGTGGTGGGGCCTTCTGGACCATGCTCGCATTTGCCATAGTTCCCACCATACCATCTTTTTTGCACACTGACATGTAGTGTCAATTAACACTGATTAGTGTACATGTACTGTCACTTTTTTTATTGTTTGTTCTGAGTCATTCTGGAAAGCTCTTCCACATAACCCTCTGCCCAATATTCAGTGTTAGGCCCTCTCTTTCCAGTGCTCTCATAGCACCTCGTCCATATCTTCCTTTAATACTTACCATTTTTTATGGTAAGTGTTCACTTGATAACTTCCCTTACTAGACATGAAATTTTTAAAGTAAAGATCTTGTATCTTCAGGGAATTCAATAGTGCTTGACACTTAAAAAGTACAGCATTTAGACTCGTTTGTTGATAAATGAGATGAACTTTAAATGTTTCCTGGAAAACAGATTCTAGGATACAAGTGAATCTCCAGAAATAGCTAGTTCCTTATGAGGCTCTAATATTTGTCATTAAACTCGTTAGGGGGGTCCTTTGATGGTAGCTGCACAACAAGGCCAGAACTAGGGAGAGGCGAGAGAGCCTTCTTGGGTGACAGTTTGAGGAGGCTTCAAGCTATAGAGGAAAATTCTAAATAAATTTTTTGTTGTTACTGATTTGGTGTTACTGTGAGCACAGTTTCCTAGTTCAGGTTCAAATTAATAGCCTCAGTTCCTTTCTATGTAATGCACTATTTGTTATAATCTAACCTGTAGCATCAGCCTTCACTGTTAGCAGTAACATAGGGGTTGGTGATAGCCAGAGAAGACCAAAGCATTCCTTTACAGCTTCCCTTAATACAGAATAAAATTTAAAAATATGTAGCTATGTTTTTGTTTACAGATAGAAGTAATACAAGTAAAATTTTTAAAAATTAGGAGAATTTATTAGATGGGACTTTCTTTTGAAAAGGAAACAGGCATGGTTTACCACATAGTAGGTGCTTTATTGAAAGCTTGTTTAGTAATAAAAAAGTTGTGAAATTAAATCTAAGAAAATGGATTCAACAGTGGTATAAATTTGTCCTGAAAACATCATTAACAGGTTTGGCTTCTATCTCCCTTCTATTACTAGCCATGTGACCTTAAGCAAGTTGTTTAAATATTTTGATATTTAGTTTCCCTATTTGTAAACTATGGTTAACTTTGACCTCCCAGTTTATAGGCTGGTCATGCAGAGCAAATGATAAAAATGTGACTTATCATAAAGTACTAGATGTAGTCCTGGTATTTAAAGCATTAAATATCGCCAGTCATCACTGAAATTCATCAAGTTCTTATTTTATTAATATATTTTATCTTTAGTGATATTTGGTTATTTTCTCCCATAAAAGTGTAGGACAAGGTTATTTTAAGAAAACAGTTCTACTTGAGGGAACTATGTGCAGTGCAGAGTTGGTTCTGGCATGTGATATCATTGAGAAGCATACAGGGACTAATTTGAAGATTTGGCTACATTCTTTAGATTCTTGTGATCAACTACTTACAAAATAGAATGATAGTCTCTATACTGCATACACTTTTGAGAATGAGCAAAGATAGTATTCATGGAATAGAAATGTTGTCTTTGATTTGTTATCTATGTACATTCTGTGGAGAAAGGAGAAACAAGGAATAAGTAAGTGGTGAAATTAGAGTGCTTTCCTGGCAAATACTTTTATTATTGAGGTGTATTTTGTAACAGAGGGTATTCACTTTTGTACTAATTTTCTATTTTATGATATGTGCTTTCTACAGTCCATTCATTTTTAGTACTTTATAGTGTTACATAGAATATTTACTGAAAATGTCAATGATAAATTTACATATTATAAAAAATTGAGAACTTAATGTTATAGGAAAACTAATTTCACACAACTTTAAAAAGATATGTTTAGACTAGAAAACAACATTGGGATCACATTTATAGAGCAAACCTTGTATATGTTGATTTGTAGTAAAAGGTAGATTCTGTTATGGATAATATGAATGGTCTATTATGCATTTAGAGCATTTCTGAGAAAAATATCCATAATCTTTACCAAGTAATCTGTTATACTGTTGATCTAGCAGTAAAGTGTTACTCTCATTTGATTTTTTTTTTTTTTTAACATGATAAGGGCAAAAGTGTCAGGAAAGCTTTTACAAGCTTATCATACTACCTTCCAAGTCAGGAATAGCAGAATTTTACAAGTCAAATTAGATAGACACCATAATGTCAATATTTGTATACTGATAAATGTGAGTTGTGAAATTTGGCTCCAATTGCCAGATGCTGTAGAGCCTTGCAATTTAAAATTACATTAGTAATGAAAACTAAATGAACACAGAATTTCCATTTTTAAAAAACAGCCCTACCCAACTTGCAGTTTTTGAGAAAAATAACTTTAGGTAGTTTTGGCAACTGCTGATTAAATATTTGAATCTGGTTTTATGCACATGGAGCATATTTTATCCATTACATTAACCACACAGTAAATAAATGAATACCACAGTCATTTACTGTGCTTAGTATAACTAAAAAGTTAAGTGTAGAAATAGAAAAGTAATAAAGAATACTGCACACAAAAACATAACATTCTTGTATCTGACTATTACATTTTTCTTGAAATTTAACTGGATAATTCTAATTTTATCTATTTTATAATTATATAAAATATTTTGGTTTAAAATATAATTTTGACTCATTCCTTCAGTTCCTTGAACTATTTGTTCATGTATTCCTTTAATTCCTCAGTCAAAACTTGTCCTTGTCTAGGCTGATAACTTTTTAAAATAACATTGAGAAACACTTTAATTGGCTGTCAGTGACTTTGGATATTTTTTCTTCTGACAAATCACTATTCTAGATATTATTACAAATTCCAAGGTAAATGGGTAAATCACAATTTTAACCATTTCGTAAAAATAATGTATTTCCTGAGCTTTAATCAAGTGGCACTTGTCTCAGAGTTATTCTTCCTTTTTTGAATTTTTTTTTTATATCTTTTGGGAGGGTACAGATTGAAAGTAATGATAGACATCTGGGCATAGATAGATTCTTTTAGTCTTCCATTAAAACTGAAAAATTAGGAAGGGGATATCTATGCCAGATCCCGAGAGTCTAGGCACAACACATTTCCTCATGAGACTCTTTTGGAGGCATTTGAGGGTAGTTGGGGCCTGCAAACAGACTTCCTGGATTTAAATCTCGGCTCTGCCACTCGTTACCTGGTGAATTTTAGGGAGATCATTTAACCTGTCTGTGCCTCTTTTTGTCATCTGTAAAATGCCAGTAATGATCATACTCTTAAGATTGGTTAACTTAAAAAAATGTGCTTTTATACTAAATGACACATAGTAAATACATAATAAATATTATTATCATAATAGTACAAGAATAATATTTAATTTGGAGATTTTTGGCTCTTAACAGGATATAGTACTAGGCCTCGTTTCTTTCTAGTATGCTTTGAGTATTTTTGGAATATCATATCCATTCTGCACATTGTTTCACCTGCATTGCAGTTAGACACGTAGGACTTGATCACATTTAGGAGGATCTTTAAAAGGCATGATTATAATATGAAGATGACTTATTAAAGATATTTATAATTATATAAAGATATATACATATATAATTATATAAATATATTTACATTGTTACATCTTCCAGGCTTGTATAAAAGAAAATCATAGATAGAACTTGGATTGAGAGGTGGGTTGTGACACTAATTATCAACTAATTTTAAACATCTATGCTCTGAAATTTTTTTTTTTCTGGTAGAAGTTTCTGGGGGTAAGATCTTATTCTCTAATTCTACGTCTATTCTAAATGTATTTCTGCTTAGTTACATCAGACATTTTCTTAAGTGAGAGTTTTTAAACCTTATTGTATGAAAAACTACTTGGCAATAGACTAAGGTAAGGTGACTGAGTTGGGGGAAAGAAAGGATTTAGGGTACCAGCTGGGTTTGGAAGTGAGGGTAGGAGAGGATAGAGGTGGAGCAGTGATGGTATTTGGCTCAACTTGGTGGCAAAAGAATAAAAGGACTTCTAAAATGCTTGCTGATCAAAAGTTCACGATAGTAAGCAACCTCTGCGAGTGTCAGGAAAACATTGACAAGATGTTCTGAAATTTATTCAAGAAGAGTTCCATTTTTTCTGTGGTGGTGCTGCTGCTTGTGGAGAGGGTTGAAAACAAGCTAGGATTGTGTGGTAATTGGGTTTCATGACTAAATGAGTACAAGTAGGTTGTGTCCTAAAATTTTTTATGCCTTGGTCAAATAATTTTTCATTTAACACAAGTGACTTGATAATTTTACTATACAGTTAAATCTCACGATGCAAAAAGACCATGGCTTCTACATCCTATCCAAACATTAGCTTAATTCTTTGCTTGTGGCAAAACAAAAGGCAAACTAGAAATTTCTTTTGGCAATTTCCCTTAATAATTCATTGAAATGTCTCATTCTGCTATTTTATGACATGTTTGTAGTTATGTAAATATATTGCTGCACTTTGGAGTGAGACAGAAAGGAAGAGGGACATGCCTAATTATGAAAGGCAGTGTGAGATGGCTGGCAGGTATGCACTGAGGAAGAAAAATGCCATCTCATGCGAAGAAATTTGCATCATATAATGTGCTTAGACCTCTATTGTAAAATGCTCTTCTCTTTTGCATTTTTTTGCATGAGTATTGTACAGTGTTGAACCTATGCTTAGAACATATAATGCCCTACCATGTTTTCATCCCTTTGCTTCAGGCTTCGATTTGTACTTGGTATAAGCTCTCATTTTAGGAACTAGCCTGAGGCAACCATACCCTTGCTGTTGCCACCCCTAGAAAGAAAAAACAAAAAACGAAAACAAACAACAACAACAAAAAAACAAAGGAAATAGAGTTATACAATCCAAGGAAGGAATTTAGAGACCTTCTAATCCAACTTTCTCAAGCTGCTTTTTTTTTTCCACTTCCCTTCTCACCTTCCTTCCTTTCTCACTCCCTTCCTCTGTAAAGCCTGGAATCATTTAAGTTTATATGGAATCCTAACAGAAAGACAAGAGAAAGGCTGCTCTGGTGGAAGCATGATTGAGGCAGTGCCCATAAGTCTTTCTCGTGGTTCTGGGAAGAATAATTTGAAAAAAAAATTGATTAATTATATTAAAAAAAGAGAACCAAGTGTTTAAATGACTTGATTTGGTTTCAGATTTTAACTTATGGGACAATGTAAGCATGCTGAAACTCTACTGGAAATGGGGAATATTTTTTTTTTAAGCAAGAGAAAATAACTGAATTTAATATATACATATGTATGGAACCACACATACACGAGAGAGCCAGAGACCTTACATGTATGAGAGGTTCAGAGATAAGGGTATGTATATAAGACATCCTGAGCTAGGGATGAGGTAAGGTGCCTTGGGGGCTTCAAAAGATCATTGCAGGATGATAATAGTAGGAGACCTTTAGTAAAAAAAGTTTTCCCTGCCCTACTGATATGTCAAAAGAAGTTATCTCTGATGATCTGTTATTGGCAAAGCCACTAATTCAAATTCTAAGTAGTTAAGGTGGTGGGGACAGAAGTTTCTCTTGAGCCTGTTGCTAGGTCAAAAAACATCTGGGGTGACTTGTTCTGGAGCCCCATAGCTCCCTCCTCTGAAACTTCCCTGGATGTATCACATTCCAGAAGTTGGGTTGATAGATTGTTCTGTATTTCATTAAATCAGTTTCAGAAAAGCTCAGTTCATTTAAACAGTTGTGTCTCATTTTAGGAGGCGGTGATGCAGGTGGGCTCCCAAAGTTAAGCCTATGATGCAAGCAATCAGGTATTTAATAGGAGGCATCTCTTTAGAGACAAAAGAAAAAGGTTACTATAATCCTGGTTCCTGAGTTCTGAAGGCACGCAGTTAAGGTTTCTAGGTGTTGGTCTGAAATCATCTTCAGATAGAGTGTAGGCAGGGAGCTATAGTCTGGTAGATTCTCCTGGTCTCCAGTTTGAATCCCTCTAATGATCTTTCTGCAACAGGCATGAAGATTGTCCATATATGAGCTGTTGTGGTGATTTCTCTGAAGTCTGTATCAGGTTGTCCCATTTAAGCTTGCATAGCCTTGGGAAAAGGGTAGTTTTACTTCTCAGTGATTCCAAATCAATGGATTGGAGAATGAAAATGTTAGTTTAGAGGGTGGCAGCTACATTAAAAAAAATAATAATAATAAAACAAAAATTCAGGATTTAGTTCAATTTATAGGTAGAAAATTTAAAAAAAAAAAATCAAGACAATGAACAGCAGGCTCTGATATCCACAAAGGTGTAGTATAGTTTCTATTGAAATTTTTTTTTTCTCTAAAATGATCCTCATTTTTATCAGATTGCCAGATTAAGACTAATTTATTTACAAAATAAGTCTAGTTCTCAGAAGCTAAGCAGGGTCGCGCCTGGTTAGTACTTGGATGGGAGACCACCTAGGAAGACCAGGTGCTGTGGACATAAAAAAAAAAAAAAAAAAAAAAAAAAAGGGATTGTAAACTGACAAGGTCCTTGCAATCTGTGAGGTCAACCAAGGGTTGCCTTGCTTAAAAAAAAAAAAAAAACAAAAAACAAAAACAAAAATCTAGTTCTAATAAGCTTGGCTGATAATGTGTATATGCTCAGAAAGAATAGTAATTAATCACATAGGCTTCTTTTCAATTTTCTTTGTTGGAACTTTTCATAAGGAATCTTCAGATTAAATTTAAAAAGACTTCAAGGCCAGGAAAATCCAAGCCACATACTGCTCTCAGACTTGCCCTGTAGTACCTGTAGACTTGGAGTTAATTCCTCTCTTGAGGTCCCCAACATATCCGAAGTTCTTTCTTTGCATTTCCCAGTGAGCAGCCTTTATTTTTTACCTGGAAGTACTACTGTGAACTCTGTAAGCAAGGTACCAGGCTATTTTTCCAAGGGACTTTTATCGGCTTCCAAAGTCAATCTTAACTCCTTATGGATTTCTGGTTATATCTGAGCCTATGCATGTCTCTCTCATATTTGACATTCCAGTCAAAGCCTTGTCATGTAACTAGTTTCCACATGTGCCGTTATTAAAAGAACAGATTCTTATTGAACTTACGCAAACAAATATATTGCTATGAAAATAAAAATACTCGTTGAGAGTTTCCAAAGTCTGGAGGGATCAATTAGAAAAAACATTTCAATATTGCTTACAGAGGTATAATTTACCAACTTGCTCTAAGTCACAGGTGGTTTAAGAGAAATAAAAAATTTCCTTATATTTGGAAAACAAAACATTTAAAAAATCAGCAACATTTCAAATAAAAAGTCAAAAATTGTAACCTTTCACATTACTTCATTCAGTGCTGTGTAATTAAACTTATTCTGCTGAAATCTAGTTTTCCTATTCTCTTGACCTTGCTAATTGAGGGTGATAGGGGTCAGTGATAACTCCCAAGAAGTTTGCAAGGCTATCTATTAAGGCTCATATGGTTTGCTCAGTGAAATGGGTGGCTCAATCACTAGAGATTTTGGAAGGTAATACCCCAAGTGGGAAACATATTTCCTAATAATTTCTTTGCCACCGAGGGCATCAACCTTGTGGCAGGGAAAATCTTCAGTTCATCCAAAAAAAAAAAAAAAATACATACAAAAACAAGACCATACTGATAACCCATACTAAGTGGCAATCGAAGTCCAGCTTCAATATACTATGGTGGATGAAGGGATACAAACATTGAAAAAAAATGCCAGGGAGCTGGTAAGAACCAAGCAGCTGACTAAGGTTTCCTATAGCCCTGACTATTCATTTAATTTACAGTCATTGGTTTCCCATCTAATTTTCTCTAATTCAGGAACAGACCGTTGTTATGTTTACAAGAGCATCAGGATGGCAAAGGTCTGGCAATGAGGGGTCATTTTTGCAAAAACAGAATGGACTTAATCCATATGCACCACAGTCTGATACTCAGGTTCAGTCATTTTAGTATGTTCCTCAATTTTGATGACAGATATCTTATGTCAGGACATCTCAGATTTCCAGCAATTTAACATATGTTTCTGGAACATTTACAATATATACACATACAACATAGAGAAGGCGCAGTGTTAGTTTTTATTTGACAGTGGTTTCCATGTAATTTCAGCACACCAAAATAAGCCTAATCAGTTTAATATTTCTCTTTTGTAAGGACAGAAAACTAATCTCTTAAGGTATACCAGGGGCCCTTCTGGAAAACCCCAAAGTTATTCCTACATCAAGATGATATTTATAATTTAAATTTTTGGAAATTTGTCAAAATATAACCAGAGGTTTGGACATTTGACTAAATAGGGTCATAAGTCATTATGAAGCAATACTTAATTATCCATTTAACCAAAAATTTCAAACACAAATGAAGTTTACATAATTGTTAGCAAAACTAATTTTCACTATTGAGGAGATTCAGTTTTCTTAAGTCATCAAGGACCTGGTTAAGACAACATAAAACACAGAAAATTATTTTGATAAAACACAAAATCTTTGCTTTCTAGGCAGAAAACTTTTTCACAGTATCAGTTGCAGACCAATAGTCCTTTTAACAGAGAGAAAACCAAACTCTAATTTTGCATCACCTTTTGATATTTAAATTCACTTGATTAAAATTTCTTTTCTTGAGATTCCTTTTCCACAAACCTACAACTTTCCTTTTTACATTCAGATTTTTGTCCAATATTTTTCTCCTTCCTATTTTGAAATAACCAGCCTTACTTTGGGACAAAATTAATTTCCTTTCTCTCAAACATCTATCTACATGCCTCATACTACTTTTTTTAAAAAAAATCAAAACATATCCTATTTTTTGTATACATAGTTTTCTCTAATATTAATTTTTGTAGTGAGATATATATTAGAATTCTTAACCTTTAAAAACCTTAATTGGTGAAAACTAAGAAGTAAGCAGTTGTGAACTATTATACCAATATTTAGATTGATACATTCATGAACATATGTTATTCCGAGAAATATATACTTAGAGCACATTTTTTTTCCTAATTGGCACATTCCTCACAATAGTCATTGTAATTTTGGATTATAATTTCTTTGAGCAATGGCAGTAGTTTGGTAGGATCTTAGCTTTAAATAAAGTTTAGCCCATATTTCTGTCTGACCATATTTTGAGCTTCCAATCTGACAGTTACCAAGCCAAGTTTTTAGGACATAAAATTTTTAGGTCATATTTTAGTAAGATTTCACCATACTGTTCCTGTAATTTTTCTTCTTAAGTGCAGGACAATTGTACTTCCAGTGTCCTTATTTTTTACAATATCTGCACATATCTGAAGGCAAATAAGAAGGGTTCAGAGTGGACTTTGATTTTTGTTCTAATTTCTGTTCTTCCATAATCTTAATGACTGGTTATTATAACAGTATGAGAGCTAAGAAAAACGAATGTCTTTCTTTTTAATTTAGAAGTTTTTGTAATTAGAAGGATCCATCCTCTGACCTTGTTGGTAGAATCTTAGCAACTCAAACCAAAACTGTGGATGCAAGAGGTATCTTCAAATGAGAGTGAAAGTTATTCCCAGAGTTAGCCTAAGAAAGATGGAGAGCCCGTCTTTAAATAGATGTTTCAAAACACAGGGAATCATGTGCTTTACCCCCTTGAAGAGAATAAGTCTTAAGAGTCCTTAAACTTGGATGCATAGCCCATGCAGCTGCCTGCCAGATGCATATACGTCATCCAACTGCTGGAGGTAATAGACCGTTTTTGGGAGGAACAGGATAGACACAGAAATCTCCTTGAGACCTTGTCATGGTTGGGTAGAGAGCAAGGCGTGCCTTGGCAAGTGTACCCTCTGGATGGTAGAGGCAAGAGAAAAAATATTCTCACTAGTCATAAGGCCAAGTTCTCAGGACGTATAACAAAATGAAAGGAGAGAAACCAGATAGAAACAGAGAAAAGACCCATGAGTACTCATACCAAGAGTCACTAGATCAAGAAACTAGTTTCACAGATATTTTCTTCTACTAATCTAAATTTAGAAGAGAAGAATATATTCTCATTACTTTTGCTTCTACTGGATCCTGCAGATAGAGTTCTGAGGGTGTGCTAACATGGTAAGAACCCTCACCTTTTGCCAGCCTGTATCAGCTGCCTCAGGATCTCCTTTTCTGCAGCAGCCTCATGGGGGAAGTGCAGGGTTCCGATCAGTAAGTTTATCCTGCTCTCAGTGCCAACTGTGGAGGAGGATCGGCCAGGTTCTTCTGGCAGGTCTACTAATCAAATAGACATGAGACATATTAGCAAGAGAAAATGACCAAATTTAATGCATGTGTATGTATGGCAACACTGTATACATGAGAGGGTCAGAGACCCCATATGCATTAGAGGTTCCGGGGGAAGTCTTGACACAGACTGTCACATGTAGATATTGAAGTTTTAAATTCTCCATTTTTGCTTGTATTTAGACTCTAAATATGAAGTTTGAATGTGGTAGCAAGATTATGTGGGACAATTTTGTTATCTACTTTTCTTTATAATTTAAGATCATATGTATCGTTTATAATGTTCTATTGCTGTAACGACTGAGGGAAAAAGTTTGATAGATTTAAATCTACATAGTTTAAGAAAAAACTAAAAAATTTATATTTCCTGAGACAGAATTTTATTGCACAAGTGCAGTGCAAGTATATTATTGGAAGGATTGTAAATTAATGTACCAAAAAAATTAAAGTGTTTACCAAAATCTTGAAAACTCCTTAATTTATTAAAAAAATTTTTTTTAGTACTTCTTATACTGAAACTATTTTCTATTTTTTTCTAAGTTCTAAAGAATATAAGCCTGAAATTAGTAGGACAGTATATTTATAGCGACATTTCTTCATTTTGAAATAGTTGCCTGCACTAGAAAGCCATTGTTCCTCTAGAGGGCAGCACTTCACTTTTACAGCACTAATCCAGAGAGAAATTTAAGAACAGCCTCTTTCTTAATAAACCAGAAATGGTTCATTTTGTTCATTCTCTATTTTTAAAACTATATTGTATTGCTAAGCCATTTAACAAGACATGCTTTAACCAGAAAATACCCAAGATAATTTGAACTTCCATAAACTAATATTTGATTTGGATTTTTAGGGGAGATTTCTTTGGCTTTCCTTTATTTTCTAAGAAAGCATAGAAAGAGCTTGACCTATGTTCTAAATTTAGTTACAGTTGAGTTCTTTTTTTCTGAAAGTTAAACTTTCTTTTCCTCTTAAAAAACATTTTAATTAAAGATTCCAGATCTGTCACTTGACTTGCTAGAAGACAGAACAAACAAAACCAAAAATCCAAATAAGCACCAAAAACCCAGCCTGTACTCTTTGTTCTACTTTTCTATTTGTGTTTTTCATGCTGTTTTAATTTTTAGACAACTCCCCTTGTGCCACAGCCTTCTTTTTTTATGGTATTGTCACAAAACAGATGAATTTGTTAAAAAGAAAAAAAAAACCACTTCTTCATCCCCTTTCAGCACGCTATTACTCCATCTTCCTTAAAAGCAAAAATAAAATATATTAGTGTGGTAGGCAGCACTCTAAGATGGTCCCCAAGATTTCTGACCCAGGTCTACATATACCTTCACCCAGTTATTCAGTTAAACACTAATGTAGATACTGCTGTGAAGGGATTTTATAGATGTAATTAAGATCCTAAACAGTTAACCTTAAATAAGGAGATCTGGGTGAAACTGACATAATCATATGAGTTCTTTCAATATGTGTTTAGACTTCACAAACAAATCAGACAGATTAGAAATGTGAGAGGAACTTACCTGGAGAGAGTTTCTTCATTGGTGGTTTTGAGATGGAGTGGGCCAGGCACAAGGACCTGAGAGTGGCCTCTGTTTATTGAGAGTGGTATCCAGTTGACAGCCAGCAAGTAAACCAGGACCTTAGTTCTGCAACCACAAGAAACTGAATTATTCTGCAACCAGAAGGGCTTGGAAGTGAGCCTGAGCTCTGGATAAGAATGAAGCCCAGACAAAATCTTGATTTTATACTTTGCGAGGCCCTGAGTAGAGGATCCAGTGAAGGTTTATGCAGACTTTTGATCTACAGAACTGTAAGATAATGAATGGGTGTTGTTTTAAACCTCTGTGTTCTTTTTAATTTGTTATGTAGCAATAGAAAACTAATATAATCAAGGGAAATAAATTACTTTAAAGAGTTAATTTGAAAAGTGGTAGCTGTCACATGATTTGATACTGAAACAGTAATGTTCAGCATTTGGGGGTTTGTCATACCCTGTTATAGTGGTGGTATGCTAGCCAATATTCATGTTCCCTTTTTTACTGGCAACATTCCCTGTTGGGTTGACCTCCCTGGTCTCCAACTTCAGAAATGAGATTCAGTTAGCTCAAGACATTTAGAATATAGCACCCAAAGAAAGGGCATGAGATCTAAGCTGGTCCAATCAGAATAAACCTCGATAGGATTTTGGCGAGACATAAACTTTCTTTTATCCTCTGAGCTTGGTGATATGAGTATTGAGGTTTATAGGTAATGAAGTTTCAATGGAGATCCTTGAAGTTTTTCTGAGGCTGCCATGAATAGTCTAAAAATTAAATAAACTGGAGGAAACAAAGCTAAGAAAAGGTTATGTTTGACTCTGAGATCAACCTTTATGTGAATATAAATCTACTTCTTGACTATTCAGTTATATGGGCTAATGAATCTTCCCCTTAATTTTTTTTGGGGGTGGGGGGGGTTAAGCCTTTGTTCATTGAGTTTGTTACTTGCAACTCAAAAAAAATCTGAGTTAGTAGACCAGTCATTATCTCTTTTATTTTCACGATATCTTTCTCCATCTTTCTTAGAATATGTTCTAGACTAGTGAACTCTTATCATCTGGACATATTTTCCTTTGTCTTTGTCTAATCTTTTTGGTCTAAAAATAGAAATTGGTGAAAATATATAATAAAATGTTTTAAATTTATTGTTAAGAAAATAGGTATTGTACCTTTCATAATATTCTTATCATGAAACATATTTGAAGAGTGTCAATTTATTATTGGCTTTGTTTAAAATTTGTCCTTTTAGAATTATGTCAATAAACTAGAACTCATTTTGTTTAAAGGTTTTGTTTCAAGCTAGTGAAAATGTAAACCATACAAATTCTCACTTGCTATTATAATTGCCTGTAATTTTTTGACAAACATATTAGAGATAGTCACATATGAAAAATATATTTGTCAAGGTGTAAACAGTTGGTTTGTATTGCTAAAATTAGTTTTCTGTGCCTCATAATTACAGTCTTACTAGCAGAAGTGAATAGACTGTGATAGAAAATGTGATATTGCAAGCATAATAATTCCTCTTTAATAATTTAAAGTACCTTTGAAATGCATGTATTTTAAAGTTGTGTGTGTATGGATGTATTGAAAGCTTTGTGGATTTTTATTTTTTTGTTTACTTTTTTAATGCTTTAAGGTGTTTTTCTTTTACTTGAAGACCTTAATTTTCCTAGAATGTAGTTGTGGTAATAGATCTCACTGGTCTTAAGCTTTTCCTAGCTTAACTAACCTTCCTTTGAGGGTAGCTTATATATTAGTATCATAGCAGGTTAGAGTTGACTCAAATAGAGTATAGAAAAAATACTTCCATTTCTGTGAACATTAAAAATAATTTTGGGATGAATAAAATGTATATGAGGTATTTCAGGTATGTTTTAGATTTCTTAAAGAAAGACCACAGAAGGGATTTCCAGCATAAGAGATACATATTTTTAATATATGAATTTCAAAATGAAATTTGTCTATTCCTACAAAAGGATGTAGAACACAAGTTGAGTGAGAAGAATAAAGTATTGGTGTAGGAATTAGAAAGAACCAAACAGTTTCTTTTTTAAAAAATTGAAAGAGTGGATTATACAGTTAATTTAAATTTAATTTAATTATACAGGAAACTTTAAAATTTAATTTTTATACAGGCAATTTAGGGTGAATTGATTTGAAGTGGCATGACTGAAGGGGAGCATCTACAGAAATATCCCTGAGGTGATGGCTATAATGAAGACATGGAAAGGAAGGGCAAAGGAGTAGAAGGAATGACACCTAACGTGTGTCTTTCAGGTCACAGAAATTGCATGAAGAGATAAAAACCCCTAACCAAGAGAAAAACATGTTAAATATTTACTGTTCAGGGAACAAGGAATCATTGACCAAGTAAATGGATTATAATGAGATAGATGTGAGCTGCTACAGTGAAGCACCACAGACCGGGTGGCTTTAACAACAAAATTTTATATTCTCACAGTGATGGAGGCTAGAAGTATGAGATCAAGGTGTTGGCAAGGTTGGCTGTCTTTGGCTACCTTCTTCCAGTCTTTTCACATGATTTTCCTTCTATGCGTGTTGATGTCCTAATCTCCTCTTCATATAAGGACACCAGTTATATTGCATTAGGGTCCATTCATATGACTTTACCTTGATAATCTCTTTAAAGGCTGTACTCCTAATTAAGCCATATTTTCAGGTACTAGGGAATGAGGGCTTCAATGTATGAATTTTCAGGGTGAGTAGGGAATACAATTCAGCCCATTACAGATATATTTACTTCTAGTTTGCTATAAACTTATCCTAATATGGTGGCTGTGGGAATAGGAGGAAATAGACTAACCCACAGAAAGAAGAATTATTAAGATGGATCATTTAGAATGTAGGATAGATGCATTAAAAAATGATTGTTTTTATTTAAACCTTTGAAAAAAAGGAAAAAAACCTGTTTTGAATAGAAGGATGTATTTCAACCTGTTTTGAGGGAATGGAAGGATTCTAGGTAAATGGTATTGGAGGCCTGTAGGAATGGATCTAGGACAGGTCTGAACCCAAGGGTTCCTAAGGAATGCTAGACCTTTGTTTCTTCTAGTCTCACAGTGAACATTCAGGAATGTGCCGAGGTTGTCTAACACCAGCCATTAGCCTGAATGAGCAAGCAAGCACAGCGAGGAATCATGTGAGGTAGTGATGAGGCTGGCAAGGCTGACCTGCTCATCTTTGGTAAAACCCTAACTTGCACTATTTATCTTTATGGAGGCATGAGAAGCCTATTCCTTTACCTGGAAATATGCTGTGTTTCTTGCTTTGTATAGCTACCTCTATAAGTTTCCATATTCTTTGCTGGTTAAAAGATTTTATATTTGCTTACTTTGTCTATTGACACATTTTTAATCAACATCTTATAATTCCATGGGACAAGCATGATAGTCTTGATGATAGGCCAGAATAGGAACCATTTATTTAATAAATACTCACTGAGCATCAGAAGTGTACCTGTTCCAAGAAAACCCACTCTCTACTACGTAAAACTATAAGAATGTGGAAGTTGTCAATGCAGATAAATGAACAAAAGAGAAAACTTAACTCCATAGGATGACTTCAGTGAGGAGGAATGGTGTGAAATGCTCCAGATATGTTTGTAAAAGCAGGGAAATATCTAGGATTGTGGAGTGTCACCTAAATAAAGAGAATAGAAATCATGAAATGCTGGCCAAAGAATGATTCAGAAGAGGATTTGGCGAGAAGAAGATCATTGATATCTTCAAGGTAATAACCTTCTCGTGTGGTGAGAGGGGGGGTGATGATGGGGGTCACAGTCAGTGTGTGCTGAGATGGGGAGGTATGGTAATTGGGGAGAAGAGGTTCAATTTTAGTCTTCATAAAATTGATCACAATCTTTTCTAAGTTGCTTAATACTCATTTCTATCTAAAGCAGCAGTTCTCAATCTCTTTGGCAGCGGGGACTGGTGCTCTTATGAGAAACCTAATGCCTGATAGTCTAAGGTGGAGCTGAGACGGTAATGCTAGTGTTGGGGAGTGGCTGCAAACACAAATGAAGCTTTGCTAGCTGGCCTGTTGCTTACCTACCTCATGCTGTGTGTCCCAGTTCCTAACAGGCCAGGGTACTCATCCACCCTCTGGGGTTTGGGGATCCCTGATCTAAAGCTTATAAAACATTTTGAACTATTATATTTCAGTAAGCTACAGCTTATAGTTGAAATAATATTTAATAATAAAATTATGATGAAACCAAAAAATTGAAGTTGTGTTTTTCAGTGGTTATCTCAAAATTCAGTGCTTGGATAAGCAGACATATATATCTTTATAGTCTCAATCCATGTCTAATATTTTTGGCTCCAAGCCTTATTCAAATTTTTTTTTTTAAACCTTGGGGCTAAATGTTTAATTCATGTTTATTCCTTTGAATAAGTGGCAATATAAATTTTATGGTAGAATCAGTTCAGATGGAAAGTACCAGAGCCAGGTTTGGGATTACTGCCCCAAGAACAGTGAACTAGGACCAAGGTTTGTGGGGTGGGAAGACCTGTGCACTAAGACTTGTCCAGCATGGAGAGGGCCTTCTGTAGCTGCATGCTGCAGGGACTGGTTGTCTGGCGCCTTTTTTTTTTAATGAGAACAGATTAACTCTTCCTGGAGATTAGTTTTTAAAAATTGACATCTGATTCTATTGTACTGTTAAGTGTTTTCAGTGGAATTATTTTCTGTCTTTATTTTTTTTCATTTATGTATTCATTCCACAATTTTTGTGAAATGTTCCAGATACTGTTTTATGTGCTCTTTGAACAACTACGAAAATCTCTACCAGAGTGGAGCTTACATTATAAGGGGAGACAAACAATAATCAAAAGTGTAATATTTTATTAATGTAATATAGTTATATTAACATATAATTTTAATATTTTATGTATGTAGTTAATAAATAAGAAAATGTAGTCTGCTAGGAGGTGATAAGTGCCATTATCTTCTTTGGTCACAAATAGTTGCACTTTTTATTTTCTAGATATAAATCTTGATTTGGAAGACTGTTGGCAAACAAAATATATGGTATAAAGTTATAACAGCCAATTTTATAACCAATTAAAGCAATTAAAACCTTGTGATATTCTTCAGTGTTTATATTTGCTCCCTATAAACAGTTGGTTTTCAAATTCAGTAATTTTCTTCCAAATAATGTACCTTGCATTTATTAGTTTGTATGTTTAAAACGCCAAGTCATTTGCCCAATTTTCAGGTTAACCTGAACTTGTGTTCCGTGAGATCTTTGAACATTGAGCCCTGCACTTTCACCAGGGACTGTTTCTCTCTTCACCTGGCAAGAGTTGAGGCAGATAAAGTACTTTCATTTTTCCTGCAGTTATGGTACAGCAGAACCTTTACTATTTGGCCCTGGCAGAAAATTGCCTGTTATGAAAAGAGAAGGAAAAGAAAATAAGAATAGCTCTACTTAAGTCTTATATTCTCTTCTATTTGGAGTCTATTTTTTTATGCTATTTCGAAGTATTTTATTGGAGAAAACTAAAATCTTGATTCTCAGTGTCCTAACTGGGAAAACAAATGTACCATTTACAATCTCGCAATTCCATAAAGCAGAAATCCTTGGGGACAGGTGTATTTCAGAATTCAGAACTTTTTGTCTTTTAGCAAGGTGGCACATCATCTATACTAGATGTTTGTTTTGCAATGCTCTTCATTTAAAATTTATAACCCCAGTGTAGACTTTAAGAATTTTGTTAACTTTACTTGGGGTTTATAATTCTTAAGATGCATTTTTTTAGCAAACACGATTAGCATTTTTAATACCAAGTCGAGTTTTTATACCTTCTAAACAGATATAGGAAGACATCTCAGCATTACTAGAATGTATATAACATTAGTATTTTTATATATAGTGTGTAAATGTTAATTTTTAAATATCCCAGTAGGCTTAGCTCTTAGGTGTAGCATGTTGAATGGATTAAGTAGGAAAACTCAATAACTTTAGTAGTTATCTACTTAGTTTATTAAAGAATACATACACATTGTTTTGGTGAACAATCAAAAATGAGTATTTTTCCACAGATTCAATTATAGTACATAAAAATCAGAATACATTTCTTATTCTTTAGATTTTACATAGTTAAAAGCAAAAAAGTCATGTGCAAGCAACTTTTGGGAGCAGTAATAATTTTTTAGATTAGAAGACAAGAGGAATATGTTTTCATTTATTTAGTGTTTGGGTCCTTGGTGTGGACATCATATAAGGTAATTCTAAGCACTGAATGTTTGTTTGCAAATGAAATTTTTAAACTAAAATTTGTCTGCTCTTCAGAAAAGTTCCCAGATGTTGACTTATTGTAAAAGTTGGTTATCTAGGTCATTTTCAGAAAATATATCTCATCCACCAAGTCTTCTATTTTCTGTAAAGTAACTCAACCAAACAAGTGGCCTATCAAATTGTTTCATCTTAATTCAGGGACAAAAAAGGAATGCAGCTCTGGGGGATGCTAGCACATACCAACTATTTTCTTCTTTGCCAAGTGTAGAGTTCATCGTTCGGTCACCTGTGTCTGTCAGTTTAGCACATGTAAGGCAGTTCTCAGCACCCCCTTTTCTTCCCTAAAACTTACATGGAGGCTTTAAACATTGTCTGGCTCATTATTTCCCAAGGAAGGTTAAGCCCTTTACCATCAGACCCGAACCCTTTGCTAATTAGAGCCTTTGCTTTGGCACTGAATGTGTCATATCTGTGAGCTTTCCTGCTGTGATCTGGGGCTCATTGCTAGCTCACATAAGTGTCCAGTGCCCGAAGCTCTCTAGGGAGGAACACCTGTTTCTATGTGACAATTTTTCACTCACTAAAATTCTGAGTCTTTTTTAACAGGCTCTAAGTATTGTTAGATGAGACATTTACTAGTTCACCAAGAAGATTTTGCTAAATAGTACACTTTGTCCCTTCATTTCTTAGTGAAATTAAGTCCACACTATAATAATAAAAGCAATACTTTCAAACGTGGAAAAATAGTAAAATTTTCCATTCTTTAAAAAATGAATGTGTCAGTATATCTGTTAATAGTATGTAGTTTTATGCTAGGTTAAAAAACAAACAAACAAACCTTGATTCTTTTTAATTTAATTAATTAGGATAACCCAAGATTGATTTAAACTGTTAAAATGATATCATATAGCTACATTACTTCCTTTGATTTTATTTTTTGCTTCAGGAAATATAATTTCTGATTCCTTTTTGGTAGGGTTTTACCAGCTGCACAGATAGGAAGATTAAATCAAAGGCAGGTTTTATGCCTTTGAATTGTCAAAGAGTGCTTTGGGGAGTAAGTCAGGCTTTGATATTCATTTCATAAGATTGCTCCCTTGTTGTTTCATCATTGCTTCTTTCTTCCATTTCTGGCTTTCCTTGGTCAGAGCCGGGAACAGCCCCAAATGATGCAAATGTGTTGGTGTTTGCTTTTGTTAGGGGTTAGCTTCTTAAGAAAACTACCATGGATATAGACCATGATCTTGTATTTGGCTCTTTCATTCACAGGTTAATTTTAGACACAAGACTAGCTCTACAAGCTTTGTGCATTTTTCTTTTTGAAAGAAAGTACATTATAAAAGTTTTGAAAAGGTTATAGTTCACTTATTCTTGGGTAATACACTATGTAAAGTTATTCATGTTTCATGATTGTAATGACTGTATTCAAATTTCATTATACTTATTTTATAAATAGATTGACATTTTAATTTTGGAAATTATGATATCTTTAGTTTTAGTGTTTCATCCACTCATATAAAAATTAAGTGAAAGAAGAAAGAGCAGATAGAGTTTTGAAATAAAAAAAAAAGATTTAAGTGTCAGAATTATTGAAGGCTAGAGGAATGCAATTTTTTTTCTCAACAAGGCGCTTTAGTATGTTAACTTCTTAAAAGAAAAGAAAAAGAGAAGAAAAGGAAAAAGCCAGGAAGCTATAGGAAATGGTTTATAGAAAGTTATAAAATTATAAAAAAAAAGTAAAATGCTTTTTGGTTAACTTAACAATTTAAAAACTTGTCACGCTGCTATTAAAGATTAAGCAACTTTTTAAAAATATGAAATCAACTATGAACTATCAGATTGATTAAAACTGTTGTTAAATATTTATCTCTTTGGGAAAAGGATAAATCGTTAGGTTTCTTTACTGGGCTTTGAGTTTCTATATTTCTCTCTGTTTATTTTACTAGTGTTGAGACTAAGTTTTATCAAAAATATATATTTGGTATATATACACATAAGTACTTTGGGGGGTGGTAGTGGTGAGAGGGGCTTCTTTTAAAGTTTTTTTCCCCTGATTTTAAAGAGATAGATGTTCACTGCAGAAATTTTATGGGGAAAAAAAAGAAGGGACAAAAAATCCTACCTTTAATCCAGTACCCCAAGGCAACCAATAGATACTGATTAATTTTCAAACTTAGACATTTGTTTTTCTTCTTTTACGAATAGTTAATTCATGTGTCTAGCTCATTTAACCATTAAGGTTTTAATGTTTTAAAAAATCTATTTGTATGAGATATGTGTGTGTGTGTGTGTGTGTGTGTGTATATATGTATATATATGTGTATATATATATATATATTATATGCACAAATCTATTCATCTTTTAATTTCTTCATTAATTTTATGGTGACAGATCTGTGATTTATATTCACGATGTTTTTTTTTGACTGTTAGTAATTAGTATTAAAATTTTTATTGCTTTTGATTTATTTTAAGTTAAATAAGTAATGTATAAATATAGTCTTGGAAAAGATTCAGACAGTACCTGTATAAGTTTCCTTTTTCCTGTTTTCCCTACTGAATTTTAACCATGGTCATCAGTTTTGTGTGTATCTTTACTGACATTTTTCTTCGCATTAACATATGTATTAGGCTTTTGAGTGGGATTTATCTTATTACTCTGGACTAGGGGACAAAACTAAGGACAGCCAGTATCAGTTTCTAAAGGGAGCTGGAGTGTGACAGTCCCTCCAAGGCTCAAACCCGATCTGCAATTCCCAACCACGTAGAGCCCCTCCTTCAACGATAGGTCCCCCTCCAGTATTTATAATGGAATTCTAGGGCTGGTAGGAGGAACAGAGAGAAGGAGAGGGAGAGGCAGAAGAGAGAGAGGGTGGGGGGAGGGGAGGGGGGGAGAGAGAGAGAGAGAGAGAGAGAGAGAGAGAGAAAGAGAAAGAGAGAGAGAAATTGTTCGTAGAGAATGAAAATTCCTTCAAGAACAGTTTGCTTGCAGCTGACTGGCTGATCTACCTCCTGTGCTTATTTAAGCAGGAGAACTGGGAGAGACAGGAGGCTGCAGGAGTCAGCCTATTTTCTTTGGTTTGTTGTGGCAGTGATGTGTGAGTGTCCTGTGGGGCAACTGGACTCAATGGCCAGTAGAGCTTAAGCCATTCTGCCAGTATCTCATCAGTGGGAAGTTTGCTGGATGAGGAGAGCTCTGCAATGAGAGGTTGTGAGGTGACCCACTTGACATATCAACCTTATACTACACGGGGAGGGAGTGCCAGAGAGGAAGGGGACCTGGAACAAGGTGGAGCCACCCTGGAACTCCCAAGGTCAGGACCTGCCAGCACCAGTGAATTATCCTCTTATCCTACTGATATTTTTGAAGCTTTCTATCAAAAATTTAAATATACTAAAATACCACATCATATTTACAGTTTTATGTTATGTAAAATATACTGATTAGTATTATAAAATATACTAATATTTTAAATAATAATAAGTTCTGATTATTTTTTAAACATTGAACTATTTTAAGCTACATTTGCCAATTTGCTCTCTCAAGTGAATTTAGATTCCAAAACAAAATTCCTCAGGATTCATCTGAATTTTGGCCACTTCCATATTTATTACTCTTCTCTGACAGTAAGAAAGTTGGCTCCCGTTATCATTACTATATCTTTGTTCAGATTACTTGTTTATTCATCCCCCTGGATCTAACCAGTGTCATTACTCCTTGTGTGGATGCCTTGCTCACCATACCCATGTTCCAATACACTAGGCCAGGTCTTAGCAACTGGCACTGAGGTACCAGTGCTCAGGTAGCACCTCACATCAAGCCCCCTTGTCCCTCTTCTTAGGCTCAGAACCCCACTCCCCACAACCTTATCCCATGCTTGACTGCCACCGCCTTTCCCTCCTCACTGGCTTAGGCTTGGATCCCCACCCATGTCTAGCATGGAGATACCCTCATCACCCCAGTTGGGCTCAGACACTCTGCAGAGATAGCCTCCTCACTCTACCTGAGCTCTGACACCCCATGCCAGGGTGTCTCTCCATGAGGATACCCCTCACCTCAAGCTCTGTTACTCTAAGCTTGGTCAGCTCTGTCCATGGATGCTTTCTTCACTCTCTGATTCTCCACTCTGGGCTCTCACAATCTGTGGACTCCTTCACCCTGATTGGGTTTTATTCTACCCACATAATGTCTGAATTGTTCAGAAAAGAGAGGAAGAAGAAAAAAGGGGAAAGACAAGAGCTTCAAAAGTATTTGACTTTTATACTTTCCTTTCTTCCAAACGTATTTATTAAATGCCGTTAAAAGGCAAATAAAGTTTCTGCCTTCTAGGGTTTATATTCTGGAAGTGGGTACAAACATGTAAATATATTATTATAGTTCAGTGTGTTAAGGCAGAGCTTTTTTCTAGGATGCTATGGTGTCATTTTGGAAAGACACCTATCTCAGCATAGAGAATCAGCCAGAGTAGGTTATATCAGATTCTTTAGAAATTTAAGTAAGCATCATATTAAAAGTGTTAGGATTACTAGGAAAACACAACTAGATTTAATTTACTTAAAAAGCCTTTATTAATGAGAAAAATCTCATTACAGGAGCAGTTTGGACTCTCTCTGCCTTTCTGCAAAACAAGGAAATTAGTTTAAAAATGAATTTATGCTGCTTTGAGGGCCTGGAAACTGCTTGAATATGAATTACCTCAACTACAAAAAAGAATTTCAAATGAAGCCCTAAACATCTTTGTAATAGGAATGTAAATTTATGCTTGGAGTAAGCGTGGCAAACCTCTGAATAAAAAGGAAAGGGAAGTTGTATATAGAATTCCTTCCTGTTTCTTTTTAATTTTAAAAAATCAGTGAAGAATATTATTGAAGAAGATTTTCTGCCCTGTGGTGTCCATGGGCTTGCTTTTGTTACCTATGTAGTTATAGCCAAGAGGTCCAACTGGGGGAGACATTGTTCAGTAGGCATGAGAATCATGGCTGAGTATGTGCCTTACGTCTGGTAGGAGGCTTGGTGTACTCAGGATACTTATGTAATATAAGACATTATAAGAGATAACTGGTTGTGAGAAATGTGATTCTGTTAAATCAACAGTATAATATTTTCAAAGAAATACTGAGTCTAATTATCGTATTAGGGTTAAGACCAGAACACTTTAGAAAAACAATTTGCAGTTGTAATAAATTAGAGTTTATTTCTATTATTTCTCTGGGAAACAGTTTTCTTTTTACAGTTGTAGCTGCTCTCTAGCTACTGAGAAATCTTTTGTTTAGGCAGTTTTATTTTAAAATATTCTAGGTTACAATGTATTATTTCAGTTTTCATGGCTGCTTTTATAGTGTTTCTGCTAAAATATTTTATCAAGTGGAAATACTATCAAACTTTAAAGTAAGTGAAAATAAGCATACTTTAAAACAAAATAAAACCTCTGCAGATTTTTATTTTTATTTTTTTTGAAAACAGCTGCCTAACTTTAAAAATACAGTTTTTTACTATGAAAGCATGCATTAACATGCCTTTTTCTCTTTGAAATTACTTATTTACTTTAGTTACAGAATACCTGGCTACATTATGTACTATCTATAAACCTGAGGAAAAGAAGGTAAATTAATTCAATATTTTAAGAAAGTATGCCATTAAAAATTATATAGAGATACGGTAAACCTCCCAGAATTCACAATTGAAAAGCATCATTCTACTTTAAGATTTAGAAGTTATCTTCCCTTTATAGATCTCCAGAATGAACTAAACATACATAACTATAAAATATTATTTTTTGGTCACAAGTAATTCCATATTTGTGAAGAGAGGAATTACATGAATGAAATTATGAGATAGGCACACATTTTTTAGTTGGATTGTTAGTTGTGTGTGTGTGTGTGTGTGTGTGTGTGTGTGTGTGTATGTGTGTTAAGCTGTGTGAGTTCTTTATAAATTTTGGATATTAACCCCTTATCAGGTGTGTCATTGGTGAGTATCTTCTCCCATTTGGTAGGTTGTCTTTCTGTTTAGTTGATTGTTTCCTTCGTTGTGCAAAAACTTTTTAGTTTGTTGTAGTCTCATTTGTTTTTCTTTTATTTCCTTTACTGAGAAGATATATATTAGAAAAAATATTACTAAGAGCAATGTCAGAGAGTTTACTGCTTGTGTTTTCTTCTAGGAGTTTAATGGTTTCAGGTCTTACATTTAAGGCTTTAATCCATTTTGAGTTTGTTTTGTTTATGGTATAAGAAGGTGGTCTAGTTTCATTTTTTGTTTGTGTGTCTGATCAGTTTCCCTAGCACTAGTTATTGAATAGATTGTCTTTACCCCATTGTATATTCTTGCCTCCTTTGTCATAGATTAAATGACCATATAGGCGTGAGTTTATTTCTGGGCTCTCTATTCTGTTCCATTGATCTATGTGTTTCTTTTTATGCCAGTACCATGCTGTTTTGATTGCTATAACCTTGTAGTATAGTTTGATATTAGGTATTGTGATATCTCCAACTTCATTCTTCTTTCTCAAGATTGCTGTGGCTATTTGGGATCTTTTGTGGCTCCATATAAATTTTAGGATTATTTGTTCTAGTTCTGTGAAAAATACCATTGGTATTTTGATAAGGATTGCATTGAATCTATAGATTGCTTTGAGTAGTATGGACATTTTAATGATGTTAATTCTTCCTATCTATGAGCACGATATATGCTTCCATTTCTTTGCATCTTCTTCAGTGTCATAATTTTCTGAGTACAAGTCTTTTGCTTCTTTGGTTAAATTGATTTCTAGATATTTTATTTTTTTATACAATTGTAAATGAGATTATTTTCTTAATTTTCCTTTCTGATAACTTATTATTGGGGTATAGAAATGCAACTAATTTCTGAGTATTAATTTTGTATCTTGCTACTTTACTAAATTAACTTATCAGTTCTAATAGTTTTTTTTTGTGTGTGTGTGAAATCTTTAGAGTTCTTTCTATATAGTATATCATATACAAATAATGATAGTTTTACTTCTTCCTTTCCAATTTGGATGCCTTTTATTTCTTTTTCTTTTTTGAATGCTGTGTCTTGGACTTCCAATACTATGTTGAGTAAAAGTGGTGAAAGTGGACATCCTTGTCTGTTTCCTGATTGTAAGGAGAACACTTTTAGCTTTTCACTGTTGCATATGATATTAGCTGTGGGTTTGTCATAGATAGCCTTTATTATGCTGAGAGTTTTTATCATAAATGGATGCTGGGTTTTGTCAAATGCTTTTTCTGTATCTATTGATACATGATTTTTATCCTTCATTTTGTTTATGTGGTATATCACATTAATTGATTCACAGATAATTGAACACACCTTGAATCCCAGGAATAAATCTCACTTGATCATGGTATATGATCTTTTCCATGTATTGCTGAATTCAGTTCACTAATATTTTGTTGAGGATTTTTGCATCTATAGTCATCAGGGATACTGGCCTATAATTTTGTTTTTTTGTACTGACTTTACCTGCCTTTGGAATCAGGCCTTGTAAAATGAGGTTGAGAGCCTCTAGCTTGAATTTTTTGGACTAGTTCAAAAAGGATAGATAGGTGTTAATTCTTTTTCGAATGTTTGGTAAAATTCTCCTGTGAAGCCATCCGGTCCAGGATTTTTGATTTGGGTTTTGGGCAGGTTTTTTTTAATTACTTATTCAATTTTGTTAGTAGTAATCAGTTTGTTCAGATTTTCTGTTTCTTCTTGATTTACTCTTTGAAGATCATATGTTTCTAGCAATTTATCCATTTCTTCCAGCATGTTGAATTTGTTGGCATATAAATATTCATAGTATTTTCTGTGGATTCCTTTGTCACTTTTATTCATTTCTTATTTTATTTATTTGTTCCCTCTTTTTCTTGATGAGTCTGCTTAAGGTTTATCAATTTTGTTTTTCTTTTCAAAGAACCAGCTCTTGGTTTCACTGATGTTTTATATTGTTTTTCTTTTTTTTTTTAGACTCTATTTTGTTTATTTCCATGCTGATCATTTACTAACTTTAGGCTTTGTTTCCTGTTCTTTTTCTAGTTCCTTTAGGTTTAAGGTTAGATTGTTTGAGATTTTTTTTTTGTTTCTTAAGGTAGGTTTGTATTTCTATGAATTTCCCTTTTATGATTGCTTTCACGTGTGTCTTATAGATTTGGGGTCATTGTGGGGTTTTTTTTTTTTGTCTCAAAGTATATTTGGTTTCATTCTTGATCTCATTGTTAATCCATTGATTGGTTAGTAGCATGTTATTTACCCTCTATGTGTTTGTATATTTTTCCTTTTTTTCTTGTAATTGATTTCCTGTTTTATACCATTGTGATCAGAGAAGATGCTTGGTATAATTTCAGTCTACTAAAAGTTATTGAGACTTGTTTTGTGGACTAATGTGGTCTATCTTGGAAAATGTTTCATATGTTCTTGAATGTATATTCTGCTGCTTTGGGGTGAAATGCTCTAAAAATATCAAATTTATCTGATCTAATCTGTCATTTAAGGACACTGTTACCTTGTTAATTTTCTGTCTGGAAGATCTATCCCTTGATATCAGTGGGGTGTTAAAGTCTCCTACTATGACTATATTGCTGTTAATCTGTCCTTTTGTATCGGTTAATATTTGCTTTATGCATTTGGATGCTCCAATATTGGGTGCATAAATGTTTACAACGGTTGTATTTTCTTGTTGGATTGATCCCTTTATGATTATGTAATGTCCTTCTTTGTCTCTTTTATTGCCTTTTTTTAAAAAGTCTGATTTGTCTGATACAAGTATTGCTACCCCAGCCTTTTCTCATTTCCATTTGCATAAAATATTTTTTCCATTTCTTTTGGTCTGCATGTCTTTTGATCTGAAGTGAGTCTCTTGTAGACAGTATATATATATGGGTCTTGTTTTCTTATCCAGTCAGCTACTGTATATCTTTTGATTGGAACATTTAATCCATTTAAATTTAAAGTGATTATTGATAGGTACACAGTTATTGTTATTTTATTATTCATATTTATGTCCTCCCCTTCTTCCTCCTAAAGAAGTCCCTTTAACACTTCTTGTAATGCTGGTTTAGTGATGATGAATTCCTTTAGTTTTTTCTTATCTGCCCTTTGATTCTAAATGATAGCTTTGCTAGGTAGGGTAATCTTGGTTGTAGTTCCTTTCTTCCCATCACTGAATATTTCAGACCAGTTCCTTCTGGCCTGCAAAATTTCTGTTGAGAAGTTAACTGACAGTCTTACAGGTGCCCCCTTGTAGGTAACTAACTGCCTTTCTCTTACTGCTTTTAAGATTCTCTCTTTGTCTTTAAACGTTGATCATACATTTTTTTGAAAGTTCTCAAAAATAACATTTTTTTTTCTGTTCTTAAGGATAAACAAGGGGATTATAAGTCAGGAAATTATTCTGAGTTTACAGCCTATGGAGTTCCCAGCTGATGAATGACTGTTCACTTGTCAGATATATATGTCTATGTTTTCTGATTTTTAAAAGTGAATTATTTCTTAGTACACCATTTATTTTGCCTGAAACATTTTTTCTGCTAATTTTAACTTTTCATACTTGGGGTAATGCTGAGATACTAATTTTGAATCATGTTATTTTAGTTTCCGTGCTTTGTGTTGGAGTTGGCAGGAGAGATGACTTTGGGTAACCTCACTTTCTATTAAGCATGTTGATTTCATTCCAGATGTTGACCTCTTTGATTCTGATCCTATCTTGGCCTCAAAATCTCAATTTCTGATTTAATAGCATGCCTGACACTTGGGCATTCTTAGTCTGTCCTAACTTTAATTAACCTAGCTATAGCTGTTTAGCAGTAAAGGTTTCAAACCTCTTCCTTAATATCTAGAAATGAGCTTCAATTTACCTTGTTATTTGGCCAAAATCAGTTCTTAAATTGCCCATGTATAATTTTTTATTGGCTCTTTTTTTCTCTTATAATTCTTAACAGTGTTGACTAATTTGTAGAAAATTTCATATATAACTAACAAATTGTTTTCCAAATGTTGTTCTGTACATGCTCCAGAGAAGACAGTTCCTTGGTAATAAATGTATAATTTTTTCTTTTTAAAAATTCCTGGTACACATTTATTCTACAGTGAAGAAATCTGTTAAAATTTTTAGTGTAGTACTTTTGTAAGAAGGTTTGACTCTTATTGACAAACTTTGAAGCCATTTTTATGTGCCCCAGGAACTTTGAGACTGTCGAAATCTTGTGCGTTAGGAGTAGGTCTGACGCTTTTGCAATGTCCATGCTTGAAGATTGTGGCACACTAAACTTAAATTCTTGCCAAATTTCTTTCCCTGCATGGCTGGAGAGAATTGGATGAGAGAGGGTGGAATATGTTAGGTGAGCGAATTATAAGCGGCTGGGTTAAATAAATAAGATAGATGGCTTGCTTTTTTTCTCTTTGGTTGGTGAGCAGTCCTGGCGTCATTTCTCCAAATAAAAGCTTAGGCAAGCTTCAGTGGTCAGAGTCAGTGGCAGGTGGCAGAGATAACAAGGAGCAGCTATGTTATCAGAGAGTCTGCTGAGCAGGCATTTTGCTTGGTGAATAGAGACTATAGAGGTGGTTACATGGGCATAGGTTGAGCATCGTGAAATTGTGATGAGAGTTGATAAACAAGACTCTATAAAGCTGATATGACTTTTTCATACTATCATTTGGTACATTTATTCTACTACTGTGTCTTTATCTTCCACCTGCTTCTTACAGTAATTTTATTTGGATCCTTTGTATAACTCAGAAAGCTTCTTAGTAAATCTAGATACCTGGAGTAATTTAAAACAAATTATTTCAATTATTCTACAATGAAATATTACAGTTTTGCCAAGTTATTTGGCCTTAGAATTCCTTTAGTGCTTAACACCTATTAATATCCCACAGACCAGTGAAGCATACTTTAAAAACTGTTATATTAAAAATATCTAAATATACCAGGGACTCATTGTGTGGTTTAGCTAAAAATATAGGAGATATGTTTTCAACTGATCATTACTTCTAAAACGCATATACATTTTTTTCTTGCTTTTGACAACCTGGGTAGAAATTCATGCTATCAGTAAGTAGTATAATTAGTTCATAGTCATTGAATTAGTTTGCTCTTGTTGTTCTAACAAATACAACAGATTTGGTGGCTTAAAACAACAAAAAATTATTACCTTACAGTTCTAGAGGTCAGAAGTCCTAAAATCAAGGTGTCAGCAAGACTGCATTTCTTTTAGAAGTGTTGGGGAAGAATCCATTTCTTTGCTTTTTTTTTTTTTAGCTTCTAGAGATCACCTGTATTCATTGGCTCATGTTCCCTTCCTCGAATCACTCCTACCTCTGCATCTGTTATCATACTTCCTCTCTCCAACCCTGATCCTCTTGTTCCCTCTTATAAGGACCCTTCTGATTATATTAATCCAATACAAATTATCCAGAATAATATCACTGTCTCAGAGTCTTTAATTTAATTACATCTGCAAAGTCCCTTTTGCCACGTTAGGTAACATTCCAGGTGGACATTTTTGGAGACCCATTATTCTGTCTACTACAGACATACAGTTCCATGAAATATAAAACTACTAATCTCTGAACTACAGCATTTTATGGTAAATTATTTTCATTATTAGAAACCAAATGATCTTTCTACAGATTTTTTGAAAGAACACCAACTGCTAAAAATTACACGGGGGATATTATTATAGTATGTTTACTAGGTATTCTCTGTCTTAACTAGAAATATTTCTGCTGGTGTCATGACATCTTCAACCTAAATATAGCAGTAGGAGCTCTGAAATATATGAACATTTTCTCCTAGAGCACAAATAATAGTGTTCTCTTTTACAAGAAAATTTAAGGAAATTGTTATAAACCCTAGAAAGAGGACTATATTAGATAACAATAAGTTTTTTTGAGCAAATGATCATTGTTTTTATTCTTGTAAATATCGAATAATATAATTGACCTCCTTTTACTGACTGCTAGGATGCTTAGAGCAAATTTATGGCCCACACTTAGCATTAATATACTTATTTTTTTTCTTACAATTGCTTTTATTTTTCTTCTGGTTTCCTTATTCATGTTTTTCCCCCCCCCCCCATCTCAATGTACTGTATTTATCTTTATGCCTTGCTTCAAATCTTTTTTGGAACTAAGCCATGTATATATAAATAAGAAAACATTTCCTGTTAGTACTTTCCAGTAGTGTTTTCTGAGGAAGCATATAGAACCTTTATCATTGCAAGTTTCTTAATTTGGTTAGAATGCCATCAGAATGCTTTGAGTTGGAGCTCTGTTTAGAGAAGATATAAACATCCATTGGCATTTATTCTGATTCCTGTTACTCTCTTACTCTCAAGAGTAATGGAAATATGAAACTACTTATTTTGATGTTGGGTTCTAGTTTATATTTTAAAGGAAGAGAGAAATTCTATGTGATTACTGAAATCAAATGTCTTTTATTTGACCTAAAATATCTGGCTTCATTCTACTTGAATGAGAGCACCCAAATGAAGAAATTCCAAAGTCTTCTAAAAAAAAAAAAGAGTTCATGGGATATGAAAAAATGATAGAAAGGGGGTTCTCATGGTAGCTAACAACTTATATTTGATACATTAAGAATAAATACTGTAATACTCATCCAAAATTTCTCTCCCTTCACAACATTTCTCTGTGGTACCAAAGAGTCCAAAACTGCCATGAGGAAGGAAGCATATCCCTTCCCTTTAACCTCCTCCCAGTTTTCCATTTAAATCTTGCTCCTGCCAAGTTTGAGTGGAAAATCATTTCATTGCGATTTGGCGACATACATGACTCTTGGCCAAGAAAACTATTTAAGGAACTTTGAGATCTGCTTAGATTTTCAGAGCTGTGTTGTGGTGTAACACCAGTGCTCCTGGAAAACATGGAGAGGCATTCCATTCTCCTTGAAATGCTCTCAAATATGACACAAATTCCATGTCATGGGTACCAGTATAACAGAAGAGTCCAGAGGAGAGTCTTAGCTCCATTTTGTGAGCTTCCTGCCATAAATCTGAGAGCGGACTATTACTATGGTTATTAGTATACATTAATTGAGTAGTAACTCTAGTGCTGGGAATTGGGATAAGCCTTTAAGTGCATTTTTCATTTAATCCTCACTGAAGGAGTTACTGTTTTTATCCCCACTTTATGGATGAAGAACCTGTGACTTAAGAAGTTAAGTCACCTGCCCGAGATCACATGGTTTGTCAGAATTTTGATTAAAACATATGTATGTTTGACTTTAAAGCCTACAGTGTTAACCTTTATGCTGTGACCTCTATATTTGAGTTTGTATTTATACAGGGAACCAGGCTATATTGTTGCTAAGAATCAGCTCATATTTTATGATATGAGTAATATATAGGACTTAACTCTTTAAGTCCTATATATTAATACTATTTTTCTATTTGCTATCAACTAGAGATTGCCTTTACATTCTGAAAAGAACTATAACTCTAATATTACCTTGAGATTTATGTCACATCATTGGGTCATAGCATTAGAGGAAAAAAAGAATAATTTTTAATGAATACAATGAGAAGCAGCATAATAGGCAAATGTAATGATGCTAGGAGTGAGGAGATGGATCTCATACTCTAGTTAAACTTTGATTCACATTATGACTTTGGAGAGCTACTCAACATTTTAGTAGTTTTGATACCTTTTCTTTGAAATGAAGATATATGTAAATATAACAATATGATTTATTATAGAAGATTTGAATTGTCTTTTTAAAGTCAGTTGGCCAGCATCTAGATGCTAGGCTCATAATATCTAAGTAACTCACATGTGCTGCCCAAACTGTACTTGTCCATGGACAGGAGAAAAGATCATTCCTTCTCAGAAAGGGAGGAGGAAAGCCCAGCTTACCCATATTACCTACATGCCTTCAGCCTATGCCTCCATCATACCTGACTTGAGAGCCCAGCTTTGTGTTTGGTTTCCATTTTGGCTCTTTTTCCAGTCCAATCCGTCAACTTGTTTGTATTCTTAGACTGTGTTTGCTACACTTCTTACCCTTGCCTACTACTCTGATTGGCTGTTGCCTTTGTCCCCCTTTAATGGGCTTAAATGCACATGCCACTGCAAGTGCTTACCTGTCATTCTAGTGGTGAGCTATTCTTAACCCAAAGCTAAGTGCATGTCTGAGAGAGTCAAGTGCTAGATGGCTAAGAAATCACTATAAAAGGAAATGTTTGAAAAATGTTGTTTAATATTCAAAAATATATTTAATCACAAAATGATTCTTATTTACATATTTTTTAAGAGTTTGAACCTACTATATTTACTCATTTCTTCCTTTCTTCTGATCTTCTTCCCTCTTTTGCTTTCTTTCTCTCTTATCTCTCCCTACCCTCCCTTCCTCCCTCTTTCACCCTTTTCCTTTCCTTTCCTTTCCTTTCCTTTCCTTTCCTTTCCTTTCCTTTCCTTTCCTTTCCTTTCCTTTCCTTTCCTTTCCTTTCCTTTCCTTTCCTTTCCTTTCCTTTCCTTTCCTTTCCCCTTTCCTTTCC